>JARPMJ010004759.1:0-71603 GCA_033366665.1 Phoxinus dragarum
TCATATTTTTTTTATTTCTTTTTTTGCATAACAGCGATCTTGTTTGTTGACCTTTTATTGCCACATAACAATAAATTCTGAATCGCACACCATGGTCGTAAAAATCGTAGGCTTGAAAGAAAATTCGCTTGAAGAAGAGTTCAGAAGTGGGCGGGTCAAGAAAGTGAAAGCACAGAACCGCCATTTTGACGAAGCCTCTGAACCATTTTACAGCATTTCTCTCCGTGCTGTGACTGTGATCACAGAAACCTGAGCAAGATTATCTGCAGATATTAACCTGTTTCAACCAACAGCCGAGACTGAACATCTAGGCTAACGGTAAGGCGACGCTTCTGGATCCTAAACACTAGAACTCACATTAAATGACTTGGTCAGTAGCCAATTTGTTTTTCAACGACTTGGATACTCGATAAAATTAGACGTGGGAATTGTTTATTATTTATATATATATTATATATATATATATATATATATATATATATATATATATATATATATATATATATATATATATATTTAAACTTCTATAAACAAGTGATTTGTTTCGATTTTTATAGCTATTTGTAAAAAGTGCTTTAGAATAACCTGACTTAACTTTACATTATTCATTACAAGTCCCTCCCTCATACATTAATACGACCCGCTGTTTTACAAGAAGACTGTGATCACGTGACTTTCTGCTGTTCTCCGGTGATCGCATTCAAGTATTATTATTATATTTTAAAAAAAATTTCCTCAGGCATATTTTTTATTTTAATAATGTAGATTCCTCAACGTCAATGCTCCATACTCCATCCCAGAAGGTGGCGAAATAGGCACCAAAGTTAGTTTGCCAAAAATATCAAAGAAGAAAAGGAAGTCGCTCGCCATATTACAACTACGTTGGTGCATCATGGCGTCCCTCAAGCGCCACCACAACAGAGACAAAAGGTAACTTTCTGTCTTTATTTTAAGATTATTTGTGATCATAATAATTATACTGAGAATAATTTGTGCTTATCTATTTAGGACACACAAGTGTCTTTGTTTACCAGAGCATTAGGCTATACTGTTTTACTTTCGATTTGCACCGCGCAAGTCATCTTCATTTATTTAGCCCTTTTAACAATGTAGATTGTTTCAAAGCTGCTTTACAGAGATAAACGGGTAATTTAAGGTAACAGAATGTTTTGGCTTTATAGCGGTTCTTATTTTCCAGCTAACGTTACTTTTGATTGATTCACTTACGTCGAAATGGTCATTTGTTATTAAATTAGGGGCCGCTAAGACATTATCGACACCTGCTATAAACGCTGATGACGCTCACGTGCGCATCAATGATTAATTTTATGTGCGTTTGAATAGGCTATATGTGCGCAGGTTTGTAGGCTAATTCCCTACAAACCATGCCTAAAACTACTCGTCTTGCCATATAAATTGATACATAATTTTATTGTATCACTAAGGGGTAGGTATAGCCTAAAGGATGTAGCCTATCTACAACAAAAGAACGAAACATGAAAAAGGTGTTTGAATGGCACCATGCACGCTGTGTAAATACAAAAGAAAATTCAAGTTGACCAGCTTTAAATCTGTTCTTTTCTAAACCAGAGTTAGGCTGAATCCCAATTCTCTGTCTTACCCCATTGTTAAAAGTCCGCTAAAACAGCGACGTAAGCTCAACCCATTGGAGAAACAAGAAATAACTTTTTTTTTATATATATGCTTCAAACAAGGTACATTATCAAATCTCTGAATATAACCAACCAACGCAATTGTTCCGCCATAGGTTGAGCATAGCTAGAACTAAAACAGAAAAATCAGAAAGAGAACAAACACTTGCTTCAGCGGCGCTTGATGACGCAGCTAGTCTTCCGTTTGAGAAGCTTTCTTTTTCCGGTGAACGTAGTCGCCATATTTCCTCTGAGAATTGCGCAGTTATTTGTTCTTCATCATGTCGTCCACAAGCGCTACAACAAAACAAAAGGTAACTTTCTGACTTTATTTTTGGATAAATTTTGAGAATAAATTGTGCTTATAGCTTAACTATTTATCTTTCCCCCAGACTCTTTGTAATGTTTTACTTTCGATTTGCACCGCGAGCGTTATACGTCTGGAAGTAGCCTAAACGATATTTTAGCCTGTAGTTATTTAGGTTTTACGTATAATCTGGTCTTTCCCATCTGACGGTTAACCCAGAAGCGCCTAATATGTTTGCATATGACGTTTTTTTCCCACATCGTTGAAGTCGACGTTTGATGTGCTCTTTTCGCTCGAGTTACAAAAACGTTGATGCCCGATCGCGCACTTCTGCGCGGCAAATAGCAGGCTTAACTGTTACTTTGCTATTTTTAATATATTACATTGAATTGGATTACCTCAAATATTGCATAGGTTGCTAACTCATACCGAAATTACATACAGACTTTTTTTTTAATCAATTTTAAAAACTAGACATGATCAAGTGGTCTACACCAGATGTCATGTTGTCATGATTTTTTGCTTAAAGGTGAAGACCCAACTTTATGCATGTTTTGTAAAATTCCCTTAAGTATCTGTCAAACATATTTTATTGGATTGTCCTGGACTTAATTCAAGCAGAATGCTTTTTTAAGAAGTTACTTCACTTAAGGACATATTTAATGAGATTATGCCTGAAAAAAAGTTGTATATTTTTTATCATATTATTTATTTATTTATTTTTTGCATAATATGACTTGCTGTTTTTGTTTCTTTTGTTTTATTGTATATGATATTTGTATTTTTGTAATTTAATTTTTGCCATGAAAATAGCTTTGAATGCTGACATGGCAGTAAATAAAGTAATCTGAATAGGTTTGCAACATTGCTTCTTATTTCAAGTGTTTCTTTTTATAGCTTTTCAGTGGAAATGTATCTCATGCATATTTATTTTGTACGCATATCTATGCATTTACAAGTTGGTAAAACAATATGCAAAAACAATTATTTTTTTCTGGTACACATTATTGGATGCTGAATATTATTCAATCCCATAAAAGAAAAAGAAAAAAAAATAGATATTTGTTCAGTCACATTAATAACATCATTAACAATAAAGGAGAAAAAAATGTTTTACTTCATGGATCTTTACATGGAAACACTTTACATATTTTAGTGAAGCTGGGAAGTTTCCCAGCAGACACAGCACTGAACCTCTTAAAAGCGTTTGTTTAGAAAGTAATAGTTTGGTTTTGGTCACCATTGTGGAGTTGAGTGTTTGCTATAGTTGGGCTCTTTGGCCTTGTCCATTTGATGTTAGTTTCTCTCTGGCTGCTGTAAGTGTTTGATATAGCAATAGACAATGTGATCAAGTATTTTGGCTACTGATAATAAAGATATTACCAAAATGTAGTCTCTGGTATAGTCTCTGGTATAAATTTTACATGATCGTAAAAATCCAAGATTTGTACAGCATGAGATCTTGAAGCATGTTAATCTTTTACATTTTTAATGCAGAGTATTTAATATTTAAAAAAAAACTAATCTGTCTACTACATGAAGTTTTAAACCCGTTTCATTGAGGCAAACTCAAACCTCAAGAATCAGCGCGGTGAATCTCAATAACGGTGACATGCTGCAATGTATTCTGGGTGCATCTTGCATCCTGGGAGCCACTGATGAGTTTTGTGTGATGCACCCAGAATGCATTGTGGCATGAAGCATGTCACCGTTATTGAGATTTACGTGCTGATTCTTGAGGTTTGAGCTTGTAATAAGTGAAGCTGGTAATGCTGTTTGTGGAGTTGTTTAATGATGTTGGAGCCTGACATCATATGTTTAGACGTCAACACAATTTTAATTTTCAACCAAAATTTTACGTCTGAGCGATGGAGTCCATGTCTAACATTTCTAGCTGGGGTCAAGGGGCGTAGGTTTGGTCTCAGCTTTGGTGTGGACATCCCACCCCCACAATCTCCCCCTTTTTTTTTTCAGCCAATCAAATGACGGCGTTCCTTGTACTGTCGTCCTGGCCATAGGAATCGATGCAAATAGCTGCAACAGGGGGTTTTTTCCTGGCTCAAAACTAGGCGGAGTTGGTAAAATTCTGATGATGTATTTTATTAAAAAGATAATTTAACTTGTATTTTTCATATGCCAACATATATCCTACTCTGTTTTCCACAGTATTTTTGTGGGTGGACCTCGGTATCTTTAGAGGGGTCCGGGGGGCATGCCCACCCGTAAGAAAATTTTGTACATTTTAAATTCATTAATCTGGTGCACTTTGAGTCATCAGAATCTGCTGTTAAAAATAAATAATCCACCCGCCCAAACCTATGATATTCTCTGATTTAGGTATCTGATCATCACATTACAATTATTCAAATTATCAGTGTTAAGCATGATCATATGGTAAAATGTCACACTGTAGTAGGGTGATTTAAAAATAACATTTATTTAAAATAAAAGTTCTTCTTTTGGCAAAATTACATTTCTTTAATAGCCTAAACCGAGGCTTTACTCCCTTCAAACTTAAATTGTCAATGTTTCATTGCGTCACTGTTGGAAAACAATCTTATCAGAATATATATATTTTTTTACCTTTATAAAGGACATTTTTCCCCTAATTTTATTAAATGTATGCTCAGCGCCAACGCTCCCACCACGCGCTGAAAAATTGCCTAATGAAAATGAATAATAATGCCGATATTATTTATTTCAGTATAGAAACACAGTCACAGACATCACGGGAGTCTCCCGCATATTGATAGCGGCTCACTGATGCCCGCGAATTAGTTAAAATCTCCCGGAATCGCGAGCGCGCCCGCGAGACAGATACTGTGCTCCAAACCGCGTAGCGCGTGCACGACAGAGAGGAAGAGAGAGCAAGAGACCGCGGCACCGCGCGCGTGTGCCCCAAGAAGCGCCCAAAAGAACCGTCACGGTGGATAAAGTGTATCTAAGCATGTGACTGTCTATCCGAGTTTTTTCGAGAGCAGAAGGCGGCACCTAATTTGACGGAGGCGGCCGCCTCGTAATTCTCTCACAAATATTGGTGGGGACAATTTTGTCATTTTTAAATATTGATTGGGACTAGTACCTAGCGTCCCCCCCTAAACCTACGCCCTTGGCTGGGGTGACTCACATTATGGCCTTAATATGAGCACACTGTGCGGTTACACTTTTAGCTCATTGTGAACTCACATTGTGATCACTGTGAGATCAACGTGTTGACTAGGAGCGCAACAGTCAATCACGTCTAGGGTTATCTATCGATCTATCTAATCTATCTATCTACCCCCCCCCCCCCCCCCCCCCCCCCCCCACACACACACACACACACACACACACACACACTGAGGGTGTTTGATAAAAAAAAAATGTATGTGTAAGTTTCCACATTCCTTCAAAACAAAAAAACAAAAAATCCATGACACGTTTGATATAAAACCAAGTACTAGGCTATATTAAAGTTTTATGAAATGATCTGACATTGTTCTGTTGGTTTAGTTTATTTTAGAGAGCGGGCCACCATGGTGTGGTGCCAGGCGAAAGTAAAAATGAGGCTTTACAATGATTCTGCAGCTATTTCTGTGTAATATAAGGCCTACTTCTATCCTGTGTTTTAAATCAGATTTATTTGCAAGTTTAATTCGCAAAGCAAAACATTTAAAATTAACAAAATGTCTACTTTTTTTTTTTGTAGATAGAAGGGGAAGCTTGGATGTTAATCAACCAAATAGTGAGTATAAACATACACGTTTACAATATACGCTTCTGTTTGCAAATATGGAGTTTGACTTATTATACAATCAATTAATCTGTTTGTAATCTGTTTAATTTGTATGCACATGATCTTTTCCTCTCTCTCTTGTTCAGTGTCTTTGAGACTGGTGATGGTGGGAATCACTGGAGCAGGGAAAAGCTCTTCTGGAAACACCATTCTGGGCAGAAAAGCGTTCAGAGCCGCCAAAAGCCCTTCATCTGTGACCAAAGAGTGTGGGAAAGAGTCTGAAGAAGTTGCCGGAAGAGAAATTACAGTGGTAGATACTCCTGGTATGTTTGACACAGATATTTCAGAGGAGGAGCTTCTGAAACAGAAGATCAGTAAGTGTATAAACATGACGGCACCTGGACCTCACGCCATCATCCTGGTCATTAAACTGGGTTCATTCACTGAAGAAGAGAAACTCTCAGTGAAGAAGATCAGAGCCATATTTGGAGAAGAAGCAGATAAACACACACTCATCCTCTTCACACACGGTGATAAACTGACAGACGGCACTATTGAGAAACACCTCAGTGAAGCCGGTGAGGACCTGAAAGAAATCCTGAGTCGCTGTGGAGGAAGATATCACGTGTTCAATAATAAAGACATGGAGGATCGTAATCAGGTTTGTGGAGCTGCTGGAGAAAGTGGATGCCATGATCTCTGCTAATGGAGGAGGATTTTACACCAGTGACTCTTACCGGGATGTGGAGCTCATGCTGAAAACTAAAGAAGAGGAACTGAAGAAACTGTACGAGAAGAAACTACAAGAGAAAGAGATGGAACTGGAGACCAAATATAGTGAAGAAAATAGGAAACTACTGGAGAGAATAGAGACACTTCTGAGCAGGAAAAAGAAGAGAAGATCAAAGAGCTGGAACGACTGAATCAGAGTAAAAAGTGTAAAAACACTGAGTACAATCGTTATTATAAAGCAAAGCTCAGAGGGACCAGACAGGAGGCAGAGCAGACTTGTGTTAAGAAGAATATAGTAATAAAGATATTCGAGAAGTTTCGCAAGATCACACGTTAATCACATTCCAGTTATATGTATGTCTACAGTATTTGTAACATTTGTAATATGTATATATTTGTAAAATTTCAATTTATAAGGTCTATGTAGTGGATATAGTGTACAATAATCTCAATATTACTTATAAATAAGCTTTTGTACTGTAAATTTAGTTAAATTGACATGTCTTGAAATATGAAAATACTTTAAAATTTATGCAGCCTAATCAAAATACAGAGTGACATAGAGGAACATACCAAACTTCTGAATCCCAGCTCACACAACCTGGCAGCAAACCTCGAGTGATAGCAGCCAAATTGCACTATTATCAAGACTGCAAGTTCTCCGCAATACAACGGAGCCATATATCCATATTCCCGGACTTTTCCTCCAACTGTGGCGCGTGCAAGAGCAGCATTTAATAGGTCAAGAAATTACTACGTGGACAAGATGCCCTTCGTTACGGCATGCTTCATCCAGCCAAACTGGTTGACAACTGCCATTGTCCTCTACAATACAACAGAGCCATTCATCCGTATTTCTGAACTTTCCTCCAGTGTCCTTCATCCAGCCAAACTCTGGATAACTAATGACGGGATTGAGAAAGCATTCAAAGATCCTACCTTGGCGATGGCCTATGTCTAGTCAAACCTCACTGCTAGTAAAGACTTTTTAACAGAGGTAATAGGCCTGATTGTTCTCCTGATGAAGTGTAAATGTTTTTTTCATTATTGTTATTTTTATTAGTAGTAATATTATCGAGTAAATTTACCAAAGCCATCAGACCATTGAGAGCGACAAGCTCAGACTGTTTATACCTACTGTAATAAGCTAGGATGAAGCTGACACACCATTACTCTTTTTAAAGTTAGTATGATTATAGTATGATTATTAGCATCAGTTAAAAGTCCCTCTAGTCAATAATTTTATTCTTTAAAACTCACCTTTGATCATCAAAATGACAAGTTTTTTTTCCTTTAAAAAAGCTTCTTCATGCCTTAAAATATCTTGAATGTAACTCTACACCCGTGCCTCATTTAGTATAGGCGGTTCTATGAATATGCAAATGAGACCCTGTTTTTGGTTCACTGCCGTTTTAAGGAAAAAGCCTCAGCAATGGTGTTGACTTATGAATTTACACATGGTTTGTCTTAAAGCATATTAGAAACAGCAGATAGAAATATAAACAATATCACATTTTTTGAGTTAGTAGACCTTATCTGGGTTTACAGTGATAGCCCTTAATAATCATTCATTAATAATAAGGGCTATCACTGTAAACCCGGATAAGTTCTACTAACTCAAAAAATTTGAGGCAACTGATTGCCTCTATTTTTGTAAGTTTGCAAACTTAAATATCATCAGAACATGTTTACTGTATTTAAACATAGCTGGTCTTGACTTGGATATGTGGTGGTGGATCATAAGTTAATGATGTTGTGACCAACTGTTGTTACTCTCTTTTAACACACTATTTTTGCCATTACTGTTGTTAATATATATATTTTTTGTATGTGTATGCATATAAAAATGTACATTTATTTTACTTAGTATTATTTTTATATGCACTTATTGAAAACTTGTTCAGGGATATGGGGGTATTTGTAAGCATTATAGGCTAATAAAAATACTTATTAAAAAGACTTTGGCAATTATGTGAGAACAAAATATTTAGTAAACAATTCCATAAGAGCAGTGCAAATCACAAATCAATTTTATGTTTGATTATAAGTTAACAGATTTTATTACATGGCTTCGTTAAATTCTGAATGTGGTGTTATTTCTTGATAAAACACCGCTGCTAAGGATAACACACCGTTGCCATGAAAAACAGCATTGCCATGGACACGGTGTTCTTTAATGGAAGCAATACAATCGTTTTTAAATCAATAAACTCCTTTTTAAATCAATATTTTGTGTCAAAGTATTGATTAATTTGGTAGGGAGCCATGTAATAAGCGGCATAATGTAGACCTTATGTAGCCCCGCCCCTTTTCAGCGCCACGCTCGTTGTCTTTTGTCTTCCTGTCTGTATTGTATTGTCACAGCGATCTTGTGTATTTATGAATGAACGGCTCGTTTTAAAATCTTTCCGGTCTATTAACATTTGTTAAGACATTTGCTTTAAACATTAAAATCCTCATGATAGCTTTCATTAACTTTACAATAAGTAAATCCACTTAAAAAACGAATTACTCCTGGACAGCAATGCCATAGAAATATACAGAGCAAGCGCAAAAACGGAAGTTCAAAGACAATATTCTAAAGATGGCTGCGCCCTCGTTTCTCTGGCGCATAAGGTCTATAGCGAGGCGGTTGTTATAGCGAATACAACCCCGACAGGCTGATCGGGACCCCGACACGAAGCATCGCATATAACAACGCTATAAAAACAGCCTATACATTATCCCTTACATATTACAACTGAACCACATTTTACAGTGGACATTTACATTAGACAACACCTTTATTCCTGGAGTGACAACACATATCACTGGTAAGTTTGAAATAAAACTCTATTTCAAGTTTCGATTTTGCAAATTGAATCAACGTTGATATCGTGACGTTTCACTGTCTTATACCTTTCATCATGGGATAATACAATTGTACATTCAAACTTTGCAGTTGGAACATGAGTATGATGACAATGCTAACTGAATTTGTGATTAACTGTACACACTAGCCTAAAAAATTGTCAAATGACTGGCAGCAATGGCTTAATTACAAGCACATTTAATAAAGAGTTAATACATGCTCAATACAACAAGTTTTATTTTGGAAAACCAAAAAAAAAAAAAAAAGTCAAAAAATACTTTCAACATCTCAAACTTTAACTTACCGCATTTTCGACGTAATGTTAAAAACATGTAGAAGTACAAATCTGAATGGAATAGTGCTCCTGCAGAGTCCTTTCCTTTCCTCTTCACCTCTTGTCTGCTCTCTGTACAATCCTATAAATTAAAGGAAAAACACTGAAAACTGAATACAAAATAAATAAATGTTTTCACTTTTCTGTTCAATTACAGTCGGGTTGAAAACAAAGTATACAACACTATCCATTCTAAAACACATATTTGATTTATTCAGATGTACATTTTACAATATCTGCCATTTATTCACAAGATGTTCTTCAGAGCCCCAAGGTGGAACTGATTTTTTTTTTTATGATATTACTCCATGCGTCAGTTACGGTTACTATAATTATAAGGTCATGATTTCATCTTTAAAACAGATGAAGAAATCAATCTCCTGACCAAATCAATCTCCTGATCAAATCGCCTGAACCCTGGGGGCTCCGTATATTTGTGGAGAAATATTACACTGTTTTAATTCAGATTAATTTAATTGTTAACAAAAGTATATTTTTAATAAATTGAGGAAAATCAAATCATATCACAAAAGGTCAATGAATCTGTACCAGAAGTGACCGTGCAATAGCAGCTAAAGAATAATCCTCCACCAAACTGCAGTAATCTGCTGGATCCTTGGCGAATCTGGAGGGGAAACAAGAAATGATTAAATGAAAAGTGCTTAAAAAGCAGGATTTTTTTTACCATTCCTTTAAACAATCTTAACATGTATTTAAATTGTACAAACGTTTGCCAATATAACACATTAATACAACATGAACAGAGTACTGTCCTCTTTGAGACTGTTATACTAAAAATGTAAACATACACATAAAGCATGGCAGTCCCATCAGAAAAAAAAGTGTATCATAGCAAGGGAAGCACACAAAAAAGCCAATTGGAACACCAAAATCAAGCCATCATATAATTCACCTTTGGCTAAGCCCCGCCCCCCTTAGTTACTGTTGCTACCTCCGACAACTTCATCTGGGCTCTGGTTTGGTATCAACATGGCTTATGCTGTGACTGCTCTTCCTGATGAAATGTTATCAAACTTTTATAAAGCAGCAAATAAAGTGTCCGATAGAAGTAGGCAAAAGTGTCTGCAGTGTGCGTTTGAAGGCTTTATTCAAGACAAACGGTGAAACGCAAGCAACAACAAGGCATCCAAATAGAGGCAAAAGCATAACGGTCACAGTCAAACAATGAACCACAGCATATCCTAATCGAGACGGAGGCTGGGACTCACAATATCAGGAGAAACACTGTTCATGCAAAGCTGGGTAGGTCTCTATTCACTTCTATAATCGTTATTATTTACAAAGCAAACGGACTACGCGAGTATAAAGCTGTATTTATTAGCAGCGTGTGCTAGCGTATCAACAATTAGGGCAGAGAACCGAAATCATGACCTAAACCAGCATAAAACTGTCTGACTAGTATAACTTCACAGTAAGGTTAAAAGCTAAATGTATCTTAGAGCACAAAAGTGAGCTTGTTGATCCTTGAGGGGTTTCGCTGACTGAGGACGTCCACACAGTTTAATCCAAAGACGACACTTGTCAGTATTTAACTTCGGTTTTGGGAAGGGGAAAAAACGGACACCCCCATCCAACCTCTCTGGGAAACGCGTATCTGTGTTACAAATGCCCCAGGCACAACGTTTAACCATATTTTTTATAAAACGACGACGTAATAGCCTGCCGAGACCAAAAATATGAGCCTCCTGCGTTGAAGTCAATGGAGCGCCGTGAAAAAGTGTCGGAGCCTCTGTCGGAGCTCGTTCTTGGCTGCGCTGTGATTGGTCAATCTACATTCTAGGGCGTGGCTTAGCCAAAGGCGAATTTTACCTGCAGCCGCATTTATCCTGTTATGAGACGTCTGGGGGTCTTTCACTCAATGTTTTCCAGTGAATTAAAGAAAGGACTGATGAAGGTGACATGAATCCCCTTTCAGTGCGCCACTTTAGAGGAAGAAAGACAAAAGGACAAAAAGCTATTTAGACTTTCTATCAGTGTCTTACTTTGATGATGGGAATCATACTTAATAGGCTACTCTATATATTAATCCCAGTTTTCGAAGGTAGGTAAAAAAAAAAAATCTTACTGTAGTTGGTGGTTTTCTCTCTCTGTTGGGTGTTCTCCCCCGAAAAAAAACCTAACCTTGATCTACAAAATATAAACAAATATCTTTTCATTGGCAGTTATCAGTGTTCGAAGAGGCAGAATCTGCGCATATCTGGCTTACTTGAACAAGACACAACAAATAACCATAGACAGTATATAAGCAAATAACGTCTCGCTTGTTCACTTGCATTGAGGTGAAGATTAAAAAGCATTTGGTTAACAGAATAGACATTGCTATTTTCCAACATCCTATGTTGTAGCCTACTGTATATATCTGTCCATCTAAAACACATTTTTGATTGCTGCTGGAGAGGATTTAGTTTGAATAAAAAATGATTATGAAATCCAAATTGTAATATATAAGCTGTGATGTAGTTAATCTGGTTAATTTCTTATTTTTTTTGGCTAGAAGTTCTGAATGCCCGGTAACTTAAAAATGGGTGAAAAGGTTCATTTTAAACCCTGCTTATTTTTAATATATTTTATAAAATTTATATATTTCATTCACAATAATGTTGGTGCTGTGAGGAATAGGGGAGCGAATAGAGAAGATAAGATAATGTATGACCAGATCGATTAGGACACAATAATTGTAAACTTCTATAGCCTAGTCTACATTATAGGGAAGCACCCAATTGTTTTTTTGTGATTATTTATTGTCAGGTTTTAGAAGCTATAAAACATGCTTGTGTTTTTGCAGACAATAATAAGAAGAGAGGAAAAACATGATTGAGTATGAAAATTGGGACAGGGATAGGAATGCTGAAATTGCGTGTGAATGAACAAGGCAGAAGATGCATTTTCTTCTTTTTTTTCAACAAGAACACGACTGAAAAATAATCCGCAAGATGGCAGTAGTTGCACCCAGGCTTTGAATAGAAGCTACCCTGAAATCCCAGAGAAGAAGAAGAAGAAGAAGTAGCTTGTAATGTCCTTCCGCCATTTTTCTGAAAACGAGACTGAAACTTATCTCGAAGGACCTTTTTCTGTTAGGTAAGTTAAAAAAAGATATTAACTCTGATGTTAACTTGTGTACATTACTGTGAAGTCAACAAATTTGCTGTAGTATTAAGCGCGTATTGTTTTCTAAAGGTGCGGTAACGTAACGTTCAGCTTTAAGCCTGAATCACCCTTCACTTTCCTTCTCGTTCTCCTAACGTTACTTGTCGAGCTGTATAATCACATTAGCGTCCTCTCTTTCTCTCTCTGCGTGGGAAGTTTCAAGACATCCTCATAATTCTGCTAACATATGCGAGGAAGACTTTGGGACGCTTATTTTATCTTGAATAGATCATTATTCCTGTCTGATCATCGTGCATAAACTTTCTGAACACCGCATGCCAGATCGCTGAGAAAATCGGACAAAGTTGGTCAGAGGGAAACAGCTAAGTTAATGTAACATGTTTAAAAGCACAAGGCGTGCTGGGACACAGTTTCAGGCCTGGAAATCTCACACTCAACCAGGCCATCCCATAAACCCACAACAAAATTTGAAACCACGGACAACTCTATTTTTGTATGGCACATCAAAGAAAAGTTTAAATCCTTAGTTTTGGACATCCACAAATAATTAAATGTTCTCTCTTGAACTGCACCTTACATTAACTTATTAAATATGCACACATTTGCATATATTTTTGGCAGATAGATATGAACATAACTTTAAATAATTTAAACACAAATATGAAACTAAATACGTTTTCTTTAATGGCCTACAGTACAGAGAAATTTAATAGAGTGGAATTTGAGCGAACGCTGTACCGGTGAGCATGTGGGGCAGGGGTGCGTTTTTTGAATAATAATCAAATAATTCCCAACGAATGTCGAATATTATTTTTGCTTGAAATGCCATCCTACAAAATACGAAATGTCTTAAAGGGCACCTATTATGGAATTTTGAAATGTACCTTTCATGTAGTGTGTAACATAGATCTAAATGAACAAAAACATCCTGCAAAGTTTGAAATATGAAAGTGCACCGTATATAAAGTTATTGTCTTTCAAAAGTAAGAGTCGACTCGGAGTCATTTTTATGAATCGTTAGAAGACCGAAGCTTTTTCTCTGACTAGTTGACGTCAACTTGTCAAGTTATTTGAATATGATACGCCCACTTATTGCGCTCCAAGGCCAGGGAAAACTTGAACACATCAAGGCGACGAGACGCTGTGTTCTGAAGTGAGGCTCAAAAGCAAACTTTTTTCATCTGCCCAAGGAGGAGCATTTGAAGACTAAGTGGTTAAAAAAAAAGAAAAAAACACATGTGTAATCAAATGCTTATTTAAAACTGTAATATAATAAAATTTTATACACATACATTTTGAACCCTCTTCAAAACACGGAGTTCACGCCACCTTTCAAAAGCCCTGCGATGTTTATCCTTGTTTTAGCATGGGCTCGGTTGCAGTCTCTTTTTTTCTGTAGCCACTCTGAAGTCCGAAGTCTTTGGGGTTTTACAACTGGTGAATCTCCAGTTGTCCCTGGTGATTGCCGCTTTAAACTTTCGGGATCCGCCATACCAAGCAGCTTTAAGTTTCCAATTGACTGAAGATATAAGTTGTTACATTATGTTCTTAATAAATGTTTTCAATTTGACAATGTAGTGTGGTACATTGCGAACAAAGGTCAGATATTTTGCATAAAAGTCTGGTCTAAAAATGGCATAGAAATGGTGCTTAAAAAAATAATAATAATAATTAAGAATCGAACCGTGACCTTAGAATCGAAAATTTAACCGAATCGAGGATTTGGAGAATCGTGACACCCCTAATTATGAGGTTGAAAACACTGCACAGTAGTGATATATGACAGCGCGTTTTTAAGGGGCTCTGGCTCAGCGCCAGCCAACAAGTGAAAGCACAGTTTGAATCTGGCAGTTGTTATGTCACTGAACATTTTCAATCCCATATATAGGGACCGTACTGCTCAAAAGATTAAACATTTCATTTGTAACCATGAATACATAAATGAAACTGAGGGGGCACAAATCAAATTTGAGGGAGCAATGCCCCCCTTTTGTCCCCTCGTGGTGCCGGGCATGACACTTCTGAACTTCTCCTGATTAACCCCCTGGGGACGAATTGGGCGGTACCGCCCAAAATGGCATACTTTTACAAATGTGCAATTATCTTCAAAACTATTAATGATAGAGAGGTGCGGTCCTTTTTTGCCGTCTTCCTCAGATTCCGCTGAAAACAGTGATGTCCCGTTTGTATTATACACACACTTCTCTGTTGCGCAATACCACTGCGGAGTATTACAGAACGCACATATATCTATATGAGAGAGAGACAGAATAACTTAAATAGCATTATTATTGTATTGTTTTAGCACTGTTATGATGGCAAGCAGTAAGATTTACGGCAGAACAAGCTCTGGAACAGTTAGTGGAAAGTAAATCTGCCAGGTTGTGAGTGTGTCTGTTCTTCAGAGCAAGCAGGTCTCATTTAGTTCGAAGCAGACGCTTTTTCACGCCTGGGACTGTTTGTAAAAAAAGTTCCTTATTTCATTGTTCTTAACACATTTGATTAAACAATTACAAATGGCTGTCAAGCAAAGGGTTTGACAAATATTTTTTTGGTTCAAAAACTGTTCACTATTGTTGTGTGAGGTGTGATTTTCAGTAATAAATGACAAAAATCAAATTTTCGTTTTTGAAATTCTCTCGATTATTGTACATTTTTCACTCATACTTCCTTTATAAACACATAACATGCATGATTATGTTAGCTTAGGGTCTTCTGAATCCATAGATACCAAACACATGGTGTTGCATCTCCATTACATATGGTTTATAAGCCCAAATGTAAAAATAGAGAAAACGGACCAAAAAGGGCTTAGTCCCCAGAGGGTTAAAGCTCAAGGTGAAGTGTTGCCAGTTATCACAAGAGCAAAACAAGCCCCTTAAAAACGCAGTATAATAAGCAGACATGGCAAAAATGTACCGGGGAACACATTTAAACATAACTAGTATTACTAATATCCTACAAAATTAAAAGGAAGTAACTAATTTATTATCAATAGAATAGTTCAATATAAAATATTCAGATATTATAAACTGAGTGATGAAGTAAAGCAACAACATGATTGAAAAATTATTCAGCAACACTTTATTTAAAGTTTAATTGCACCTATGAGTTGTATTTAATATCAATCAGTTGGGGGCAGTTCATTTAAAAGTTGATGAATGTGTTTTGTTTACTATATCTAGCTATCAAAAAAGTTTACCAAAAAAATAACTTGCCAAAGAAAAAGAAAAATCAAACAAGTATTTGAGTTTATTTATTATACAAAGCCCTTTTTGTAGATTTTTCGAGAATAACTAAATAGCGCCGGAAAAAAAATTCAGTAGGATTTTCTTTTCTTCTAGACCTATTAGACTTGAGACCTATAAACTTGTACAGGGAATATACGATGTAGCCTAACAGTTGAACCTATCTTTCAGTTCTGGAACAATAGCTACGAGACACGAGGGAATTCTTTAAAACTCTACCCTAGAACATGTCTGTCTGAAAAGAGAAATAACTTTTTTACACTTCGTGCGGTAAAATCATGGAATGAGCTTCCAGAAGAAGTTGTGTGTTCCCCTTCTATTCATTCTTTTAAGAACAGGTTGGATGCATTTTGCCTGTCAAAATATGTTAGGTATAATTGCAAAGCTTATTAACTAATGTAAATTAATTTATGTAATTTAGTTATGATTGTTAGAAAAACTCAATTATGAAATGAATGTGTTTTTATAAATGTTAAAATGTGAATTTTATATATATATATATATATATATTAGGGCTGTAACGATACACCAAACACACGATTCGGTTCGTATCACGATTTTTGACCCACGATTCGGTTCATATCACGATTTATTTTATTTATTTATTTTCAAAAAAAAAATCTCCATGTTTTCGGTGCTGATGCAGTGGTGACGCGTTTATGTTGTAGCCTAAGGGTGGCGGCGTGGCGCTGCCAATATAGCACCTAAAAGCTGTCAAAGAACCAGTAAAAGTAATGATTATGAATATGTCAAATATAGCAAGGGGACATTTTAATTGTTTATTAATAAACTAGTGTTTTCTGTGTCAGCTGCAACGATGCTGACTCGCGATATTCGCAGTAGTGAACGCGCCATTTGCGCCAGAGAAATGCACATTTCGGATTACATAGTTTTCTTTCGTTTTGAATTGTTCTGTTTAAAATTATGATTTCAAGCGTTCTTTAGATAATACATTTATTTCTCAGGTCTGTGAGGCAAGTAGGCTATGCTGTTGCTGAGTTTCGGTTCATTTATGAGACGAGCTCCAGCGCCGGCGGCTCCGTGTCGTGATATCTAGTCTGCTTTACTTATTATTTATTAAATCCAGGCAATTGGTTGATGAAACATTGATTAAAATTAAGATACAATTAATACAAAACGAAATTCACTTTAAAGAAAGGCTTGGTGCTTTCTGTTTGAGGTCTTTAAAGTTTTAAAGCAGTGCGAGAACTGTCACGTCCATAACATTTTCCTCATAAATGCGAACACAAAAAATTTAATTAAATAAAATGAATATTTAATGTTCTGTGGAGAGCATAGTAGCTTTGAGAGCTACATTAGTAGCCTAAGCTACAGGACATAGTCTTTCAAAACATGACCTGCGTGAAAGAGAGAGAAAAATAATCCGTCATCGACATCGTAGGCCTACCCAGCACTTCTAAAAAATCACTTCCGAATTCGTCTCTGTCCCCAGCACATTTCAAACCTAACTGACGCCCATGGTCTTGTCGACTACACGATTGCCATCCTTTATCTCCACCGGGTAGTCGAAATGTTGCCATACTGCTGACTTAAATGAGGAGGGAGGGTCCGCAGTCTCTGGGTTAGTTGCCATGTTACCTCGCGTTCTTCAACTAGCTCAACTTTTGCAGACAGGCGCCACATGATTGGAAAGGTAGTCACGGGGGTGTGTCGCGATTCTCCCTTATCACACCGCGACACAGGATCGTGGATCTGAGTGTCGCGATTTCGGTTTCATATCGCGTATCGTTACAGCCCTAATATATATATATATATAAATTTGTTTGTTTGTGTTTTTAGAGTCTGGAATAGAGGATTGTATTTCCTTTCCCAGAAATAAATTTCAATATTAAACTGTCTACCGCAGTCAAATAAGTAACACAAAACAGTGAACTACAATCATAAATGCTCATATCGAATCAATTTTATTTAAAAAACGAGAATCAATTTTAAATTGAATCGTGACCTCAAGAATCAATTGGAATCGAATTGTGGGGTACAAAAACATTCCCACACCTAATGCCAACCCAGCAGAATACATCAATCTGTTCATCGTAATTTCAAAATTTTAAATTTTAAACCCTCGCTCTGAGTTTGCATGTTTTGATGTCCACATGTTCTTGTTCAAGAAATGTCAGTAGCTGTAGAATTTCTATCGTAAAGAAGTGGCCAAATATTAAAGATTACGTTTTTGGCCAATATTAAACAAGGATTTGATCTACTGTTAAGGGTAAAAAACAACAATTACCAGGCCAATGGCGTCCTCTGCAGGCATTTGTTATAATTGTGGGAAATGTGAGAACTTTTTAGGTCATAATAATAATAATAATAATGATTGAATCAGATACAACGAAGCACCAAAAAAAAAAAGACAGATGAACGCAAGATGCCTTCAGCCACTCTATTTGAAACAAGTCTCCGGGCCAGTTGGTCCTTATGAAAGCATTCTCATGTACGACATGTACTGAAGGAAATGTCTGAGATTTCTATAATATAGAATATATTATATATGTCTGAGATTTGTTTTATAAATGTGTTCATTTTTGTCTTGCAGCACGTTTTGGCTTTAGGCCACATCTTGAAAATGGCAGAATGGATTGGAGATCTGAATTTGGTGTTACTGGGAAAAATAAGAGCTGGGAAGAGTGCATCAGGAAACACCATACTGGGACGAAAAGCTTTTGAATCAAATGAAGGTTTCTCTTCTGTCACACAAGAATTAGCTGTTGAATCTGGGACTGTTGATGGACGACGGGTCACTGTTTATGACACACCAGGATTATTCAACACAAAGCTCAGTGAACAGGAGATTCAGCAGATTTATGCATATGTTCTTCAGAGATGTGAATCTGGTCTCTGTGTGTTTCTGCTGGTCATCAAAGCTGACAGATTCACTGAAGAAGAGAGAAAAACTGTGGAGAAGATTGAGGAGCTGCTGGGAGAAGAGCGCTTGAAGAAAACCTGGATTCTCTTCACCAGAGGAGACGAACTGGAGGAAGAAAAGATCACTATAAAAAAGTTCATTAATCTGTCTGAACCACTGAAAAGACTTGTTCAGAAATATGATCAGAGATATCATGTGTTCAACAACAAGCCAACGGGACAAGTTCAAGAGCTGCTTACCAAAATATATTCAACATACCCTGACATAATAGGTGAGTCGTTATTATACAAAATATTATAAATATTTGGGTAAAATATTATTTGTAACATATCAGTGATTAATTGTGAAAGTCTGTTCTCACTGACTGTCTTCAGAGATTCAAACGCAGCGTCACAGCGAGACAGATTTACAGAGAGAGAGAGATCTCTGTATTATAATGTTTTACTCATCACAGTTTGGTTTATTATGGTTTATTTTTTCTCCTTCATGACATGATAAATGTTCTGCACACTTGTTTCCCCAAAAGCTAGTGTTTACGCTATTTACAGATGTGATTACCATAAAAGATGTATTGTTATTGTATGTAAAGTAGGGCTGGGCGATATGGCCCAAAAAAAGTATCACGATATTTTTTTTTATATCAGTCGATATCGATAATTATCGATAAATGTCAAATCTTTATTTATTTCAAGTTTAAAGACAGATTTGTACTCCTAAGTGAAAGATGTAGAAACCAGAGCGTTGTGTTTTTAAACTACTCTTTATTGTCAGAACATATCATGACAAACACTAGCCAAACAGGTGAACATTCACAAATCCGAGGTAGAACATTCAAACATTTGTCATTTTTCCTTAACAAAATAAATCTCTTTATTTCAGTAGTATTAGCTTGAGTTAGGATGCAGATTTACTTTATACAATTTATGTTCATTAACAAAAACAGTAACATCTGTTAAAAAAAAGTAACAACATTATTTTTATTTGGTAAAATGTAATATTCTTTAGTTTTATTCAAATTAACCATTGGTCATCCAGCATCATGCATTTAGATCATGATAACCACAGATAAAATGTAACTTTATGGTTTCTATGGTATTTATGAAAACCAGTAGCCTAAATACATTATTAAAAACTGTAATCATATTCCATTAGTCATTTAATACATTGTCTACATTAATAATATTATACAATTCAATATATATATATATCCCACGCACATTTAATGGTGCAGTTATATTACTACAACAGCATACAATATTACTAGGCTAACGTTACAGTAACGTTAACGTTTGGTAAATGATGGGAATGTGTAGACGGAGAAGCTTCTGACTGTATCGTTGCGCACAGTGTTTCTGCTGTTCGTCAGCGGTGTTTCATCTGCCTTTAAACTGGTTTAAATCACTGAGACATTTGTGTTCCTCGCTGAATACAAGCGCTTCTCACTGGATCTCGTGACCGAGACCGATCAGAGTAAACGCGTCTGCTCTAGTGAACTCGCGCTGCGCTGCCGTTTGGACTTTGAGCCGAGCGTATAAACGGTCCGTGTGGCGCGCGGTTCAAATGAGATTCGTTCCGCTTTTGGCGCAAAAACATTATCGAACATTTATCGAACTCTTGATATCGTTTTATCGAGAAAAAATATATCGCGATAATTATCGTTATCGTTTTATCGCCCAGCCCTAATGTAAAGTGTCTAAAAAGTTGAACTGTTTATTTCACTCACTAGCACTGTAACAGCTGAATCTCTGCCCAACCACTGTGAGTAAAGTGAGTGTTGAAAATGCTTTTCTATTTGTTTTATTTATTTTTATACAGAAATAGGAGAAAACCCGTGGTGGACTCCAGTGGAGAGTCTAGTAGACTGTCACTCAAGATTAACTGAGAGGTTTGAGATGAGGAGCAGGATAAGGATAATGGGACTGCCGTCGCCTTGTGAAGGTAGTGTTAAAATACTCCATCATTCTCTTCACTCGTGGAGATCTGATAGAAAGTGTCTGAAGGGACATGGTGGAAAAAAATATGAGATGGGAGTAAAAAAAATAATTTCCATGCTTTTGCATTCTCTCGTAGTTATATAGTTGGGTAATTATATTGTGTATATTTTGCTGACATCAGAGAGCCACTATCAATATGTGCAGTATTGAAGTCGCTTTTGAACATGTGCTCGCTCTCCACTTTTGCTTTCGCGATCACGCGTCCTACCACAGCAAGCCTGACAAAGTCTCTTCTGTAGAATGTGCTATTCATTTTCATGACTTGATTTTAGTTCAGGGCTGTTATTGTAATGCAGCTAGTTTGATCTCTGCATTTCACCATTGTGTTCTTGAATAAGGAATAGGTGAACTTAGGGCTGCACGATATATAGTTTTAGCATCAATATCATGTGTGATCAACACTGTGAAATCCGTAGTCCAAATCAGTGCTCAGTTTTCTCTGCTAAAGCACGTGCTTTACTTTTAGCTTTGGAGCATACTGAAAATACACAACAAAAAATGTATATAATTTTTACAGACTTGAAATCTTGCCTTCAAGCATTGGACACTTTAAAAATGTATCATCCTTTAGTGGACTGCATCTTAACCAAAGTGTATCTACTAAATCAGTTCTTCAGTATTATCTTCTTGTAGGCTTAAGGACGAAGTTAACGAATGTCAAATTCCTCCCTCAGATATCAGACCGATTATTAATCGATACATTTTAAATATACAGTGGCAAGAAGAGTGGAATATGTGCATGAATAAGTTGTATGAAACTCATCCGGAAATTATCATTTATCGTATAAATTACCAGTTTTATCGTATAAGTTCGAGCCAGAGTCTGATTCTGAAAATGCAAGGTCATGGGTTCGATTCCCAGGGAAATCAAGAACTGATAAGAATGTAAATGTGTACCTTGAAATGCAATGGAAGTCGCTTTGGATAAAAGCGTCTGCCAAATGCGTAAATGTAAATTTATGTTTGTCATATTTTATAAGTTATATGTTGTAAGCGGAGAACATCAACAAAGAAAGAATGAAAAAATGTCTGCAATGTAAGGAATCAGAGACCAGGAGCTCCTTACTATCCGCGCTGAAGCTGAGATCGACAGCTTTGTGGAACGGGACGCGATGCGTTAGTGTACATGTTTTCGACGCGTATGTTACACGTCTCATCCTGACGTCACGTGTCTTTACGGGATCTTACCGGGATGTGTGTGCACTCACAGATCCTGGAAAATCACTGGCAGTGTGAATGAACCAAAATCAAATCCCGGGATCACATTATCCAATAGCACATGATCCGTGTATTTTCTGGAATCTCTGTATGAAAGGCTTTACACACACACACACAACCCACAGAAAAGACGCGCGTCAGTCGCCTATCGAGTTCTCTTTCGGGCTTGAACAAACCATAACACACACAAATTATGCCAAAATGTCCGTTTTGTGGAGTGTCCTCATAAGAGCAGTCTTACATGACTTAAATAGTCTAAAATGAACATAGAGATTTGTGAGAAAAAGGGACGTGTCAGATCGCGTCTCTGTCAGCAGCGGCTGGTCTTAAAGTGTCGTTAATGTTAAGAGAGTAAATGACTCACTCAGACCCGGCGCCAGGAGGATTATTACCAGCCTAATAATCATGAATGCACTCCGCTATCTTTTAACACATCTTCGGCGAACAGCTTCTTCACGCAAAAGAAAAACTTCATGAAGTGCAGTGAAATTCAGCGACCTGTGGCGTTTCCTGATGGGTCGAGGTTGTTCGATAACTTCATTCTATACGTGCAATTCACACGAGCTCTGCGACTGCTGCGAGTAGTCAAACTTTATTAATGAAACAGAAAATCAGAGGGAAATCATTTCTGTAATGTTTTTTTTGTTTTGTTTTTTTACCGGTTGGTCGGTCCCACGGCTTTCATAGTTTTCAGTTACGTGACTGGTGCGGAGACCTGGAGTGTTATTTAAAAAAATTATTTTGTTTTATTCATATTTAGATTTTTTTTTTTTTTTTACATCGCTCCTCCCACCCGATGAAACCGATATTACCGGTGTTGTCACAAGTCGATTAACCGGTGGGAGAATATTATCACCGTCACATCTCTAATGCAAATACTTCCACGGAGTGACGGAGGATTGGATCGAGGCGTTTAGATCGGTCTGGATATCTTCTCTTTTAGATGGAATAAATATTTTTGTGGGAGACTTTGAGCCCTGTAATTTTGCAGATATTATATATGCACAAACCGCAACATAACACACCAAAGGAAAACATAAAATCGCATCATATTACCCCTTTAAGTGAACATAAGCATTTGTATCATTATATGGATCCGTGCAGCTCTTAAAGTGACATCAGCCGGATAAACCTGCAGCCGTCTGTCATTTGTTATTTGAACAATAAAAGACAGATCACTTTTGCAGCTTGAGCAAAGATTAAATATAATAATTATATTTAATTAATGCAGTGAAGACTGTTGTTATTTCACATTTGATTATTCCATTTCTATACCCAAATAGTGTTAGACTTGCCTGAAAAACATAAAGCACTGTTTGTATGATTTATATCTTTGTGTTCTTCTGTATATCTGTGCTTTTGTTTATTTTGCAGATTCATTCAATATCCTGTTATCTGCCTCCAGACGGATTGTTCTTCTGGGTCAAACTGGTGTTGGGAAGAGTGCAGCTGGAAACACAATACTGGGACAGAGAGAGTTTATATCAATAAGGAGCACAAAATCCGTAACAAGTAAATGTTTAGATGCTCACGGCACTGTATCGGGCAGATCTGTGTCTGTAGTTGATACTCCTGGATTATATCACACACAGATGAACCCTGAACAGTTAAGGACAGAGATCATGAGAAGTGTTTATATATCCAGTCCTGGACCGCACGCTTTTCTCATTGTTTCCTGTGAATATGAGATTCACTGATCAGGAACAGCAGATTCCTCAGATGATTGAGATGATGTTTGGTGAAGAAGTGTTAAAATACTCCATCATTCTCTTCACTCATGGAGAACAGCTAGATGATGGAGAGTCTGTAGAGAAACTCATCGAGGAGAGCAGTGGATTAAGAGATGTAGTTGATCAGTGTGGAGGCAGATTTCACGTCTTCAACAATAGAGATGTGAATAACAGAGATCAGGTGAATGATCTACTGCAGAAGATTGACACAATGATCGAGAAGAATGGAGGAGGACACTACAGTCATCAGATGTTTGAAGATGCTCACAGATTCAGACGAGAGGAAGAGGAGAGAAAACTACGAGAGGAGAAACAAAGACGAGAGGAGATTGAGAGAGTGAGAAAGGAGACAGAGGAGAACATTAGAGCCGAGTTTGAAGGTCCACCAAGATTTCTACAAGAAAGACTCAAGTTAATCAGACGGAGAGAGGAACACAGGAAACGACAACTAGAGGAACTAGAGGAACTAGAGGAACGAGAGGGAATGCGAATGCGAATGGGAATGGGAATGCGAATGGGAATGGGAATGCGAATGGGAATGGGAATGCGAAAGCAAACACAACGAGAGGAGAAACAAATACAAGATGATATTGAGAGAGTGATAAAGGAGACAGAGGAGAGAGTCAGAGCAGAGTTTGACGGTCCACCAACATTTTTACTAGAAAGAGTAAAGTCGATACGGAGAAAGCAAAGGGAGAAACGAGTACAAGAGGAGATTGAGAGCGGGAGAATAGAGACTGAGGAAATCGTAGCAGAGTTACAAGAAGGATTCAAGTCAATGAGACTGAGAGGGGAAGAGGAGAGAAAACAACGAGAGGAGAAACAAAGACGAGAGGAGATTGAGAGAGTGAGAAAGGAGACCGAGGAGAGAGTCAGAGCAGAGTTTGAAGGTCCACCAAGATTTCTACAAGAAAGAATTAAAGCAATGTGTCTGAGCGTGGAAAAGAGGATACGACCATTAGAGGAACGACTGTTTGAGGAACCATTTTACCACCCGCATTCATCAAGGAGAGAAATAGAATGTTATATGAACTACTTTATGCATATATGTACAAGAAGAGAGTACAAACAAAAGATTGAGAGTGTGATAAAGAAAACGGGCGAGAAAATCAGAGCAGAGTTTAAAGGTCCACCAAGATGATGATGAGACATCAATAATCAATGAGTCGGAAAGATAAAGAGAGATAGATCAAGAGGAAAAACAAAGACGAGAGGAGATTGAGGGAGTGAGAAGGGAGACCGGAGAGAGTCACAGCAGCATTTGAGAGGCCATCTATATTTTCTCTAGAGACAGAAGAGGGAATCGGGGCAGAAAGCAAGATTGAGAATTGAAGAGAATACATAATATGGAGTGTGTCTGTTGTTGATAGTCCTGGATTCTTTCACACACTGATGAACTCTTCATCATCGTCATCATCATCACTGCTGTGTTCAGCTGGAGGACTCAACAACAGCACCGTATAAAACACTGAACAACTGAAGAAACATTTCCACATCCGGCTGTCGAGACGACTCTGGATCAGAGACCAGAAGGTGGACCATATTAAATATATTAGCAGATTAGTGTTTATTTTAAACTGAGATTTTGACATTTGTTCTGTACGGTCAGTTGTTCAATCATCATTCATCATTTGTGTCCACAGAGCAGAACGGTTGATATCCGCACTATTCAACAGTTCAACACTTCTAAACATGTTCATTGTGACCATCTGCATGATGATGATGAAGAAGATTAGGTGAGCTCTCATACTACTTTATGTACCGCCTAGCAACCACCCAGAACACCCTAGCAACCGCCTAGCAACCACTCAGAACACCCTAGCAACCACATAGCAACCGCCTAGCAACCACCCAGAACCGCCTAGGAACCACCCAGAACACCCTAGCAACCACCTAGCAACCACCCAGAAAACCCTAGCAACGCCATAGCAACCACCCAGAACACCCTAGCAACCACCCAGAACACCCTAGCAACCACCCAGACCACCCTAGCAACCACCCGAACAACATGAATAAGCCATATCTCAGCAGCAGAACATCGTACAGACATGGTTGTTGGCTCGTATGCAATCATGTACCACACACTAGCAACCGAGTGGCGAGTTTTGCCACTGCAAGCACCATTCACATTTTCTTCTGGAAATGTTCATTCTAGTTTCTGTTCTGATATTAATATATTACCAATGTCTCATTCGTACTGTAATATCAATCAGTTTTTTTAATCGGTGTCAATGATTGCAGAAGCCTATTTCATAATAAAATAATTTCATAAACAGAAGAGAAGAATGTTATGAGACCGCACTTTTTATCAGGACAAACTTTTAATTATTTATGGATCCAGAAAACCTTTTTTTTTTTTTTAGCACAATAATCTTTTATAGAATTTTACTAATTTTCTTTTGTTGTCGTCTTTGTTTTCATTATATTGTGCTTATGATATTATGATGTTAAATTATAAATATGGATCTGCCATGTAATAGCCGGTGATGCTGATATGGCGATAAACTCAAATACTACGACTCCTCTTCTGTTTATGTTACAGTCATTAAGCAGATGCGGTCATGTGCTACTAATGTACATTATGCAAGTATTATGTAAACAGGTTTTCTTTATGAATTATGCGTTGTACATATTTTTGATAAAACATTGAATATATTACTATGTTATAGTTCAAAGAACATTTTAGTGCTTCTCAGATATTTAGTAAACCCTACTTTATTATTTAAAAAAAATTATGTACTTTTTTTCCAGTAGAAATCAAATACGCAGAAGCTGAGAGAATAAATCAGCTGAAGTGAGAACGAGATGTGAGTGTGTTTTATCATAATATATAATAATACCAGTTTTAGGTATTCTTCATCATTAAAGCAACTCATGGCCACACATGTGTGCATGCTTTTTATAAGTTTGTACTATTAACAGAATCAGATCTTTAACAGCATGTACAACTTGTTTTATTTCAGGGACTTTCATCTTCAAGACTCATGAACTTTGTCTTCTGAGATTGTTCATCAGTTTATCAAAGCTTTCAGAGAGTTTCTCTGTCTCATTAACAAAGCAGTGAATTCTGTCGTTTAAAATAGTGAAATAATTAGTATTTTTTTCTGAATTGGTTTGTTGTTCCTGATAACTAGTGTTCCTGTATTCAGTTCTGGATTATTCTGGTCTCGTATTGTAATGTGTCGAGGCTGTAGAGAAAGCGCACAACAAAGGATAAGAAGAAATACAAAGTCTTTAATAGTAAACTCGGAAGTAATGTATACAATAACCGATAAGGGATAGAACAGAACAGGTAGTATAAATACACAAGCCGACTAAACAAGGAACCGCTGACAAGACTTAACTGATTGGAAATAAAGACTAACGAGAACATGTGCAAACAAGACAGAACATAATTGTGACACTAATTTTCTCAGTTATTAAATTTATTAGTAGAAATCGTCGTAAACCTTGTTCGTGTTCTGGAGAAAGCAGTGATGTCTTAATCAAAGGAAATACTGTTTCTCCCGTTACAACACCGTTACTATAATTGAGCTCACTGAAGCGGTTTTCATCCAAGTATCTCTCTCTGCCATAGGACCTGCAAAGTTATTTTTTTTTCGTGTGTGGTGTGTGAGAGACGTTCCCAGAAAACATATTTGTTTGATTGGTAGTGAACACGTGCGGCAAACACGCCTATAATTAAATGACCTCTGATGATGACGTTCTCTGTAGTTTATAACAAATAAAACTCGAAAATATTATTTATTTTTGGTACATTGTTCAGTATATTATATTGACAGCACTTTTTGTTAAACTGTTTACTTTTGTGAGGAAGAAAACACTTTAAGTAGACTATACACCATGTCTACCAGTTGTGTGACAGTTTTATCATTTTAATTTGCATTATAAAGAGTGTATGTATATTTTTGTATTCTTATCTATTCATTTTTGGTACATTTCTTAAGAAGCATAATTTATTTTCAGACTTATTTGTTGGCCGGTTGTGGTGTGCAATACATATTAAAAGTTCTAAAACATTTGTTGTGTTTTATTGTTCCTCTATAGTAATGATAATATTTTTAATAATATATTGCATTTAATAGATGTCTCTCACATTGTCCCACAGCAACATTAAATAGTGTAGATAGTGTACTATGTTTTATAATAATTCTTTATTCTATTTAGTGTCCATTTCATTAATTTAATGCATTTAATTTTGACATATTTGAACTTTTTTAAAGGGGTGGTAAAATGCCATTTTCACAAGATGTAAAATAAATTTCTGATGTCCCCAGAAGTGTGTATGTGAAGTTTTAGCACAAAATACCCCACAGATATTTTTATATAGCATGTTAAAGTTGTCACTTTTTGAGGATTTGCAAAAACGCACCGTTTTGTGTCTGGCCCTTTAAATGCAAATGAGCTGCAGCAGAGGGCGGGGCTTCAAGAGCTCCTGTGTGTGTTAGCAGCTGATTACCTCATGCAGACAAACTAAAATGACAGAAACTGTTCTGTCTTTAATGTCAAAACGGAGTCAGACAAAGATGGAAGAGACAACATGTGGAAGCAACAGGACGTCTCTGAATGGTTAGTTGATGAATTTATGTTGCTGATGTGGCGTTAACTATCTTCAATTAGCATATTCTGTGGTAATCTATAAATCGCTCGTATAGGAACTGTTGTGAGATGCACACAGAGTGACTTTCTATTGCATGTGAAAAGATGGATGCTAAAGTTTGAGCTGACTCACTTCTGTGACAAAATACTATACAAATATTACAAATACATTTGACTTGTTCCCTCAACTGCGTGTTCCCGGGGGCGGGTTTATGTACATTTTAGACTTGCTGATGTCACTAAACCCGGAGGAATGTCGTGTAGTCCCTACCAGCCGTTTGTTGTAGTCCTTAAAAATTTCTTTAAAAGCAAATATCTCCCTTTGGTTTGAACTTTGAGCGATGTAACTTTGCAGATGTTGTTTATGCTCAAACAGCAACATTACACACTAACTAAAGTTAGAAAAGTGAAATCATACTTTACCACCCCTTTAAAGTAACACAATAGTTACTTTCCCTGGTAAATAAATAAATGATTTTTATAATGATGTAACTCAGATACTATTTGTGAGAAGTAACTAATGACTTTTAAGTAACATGCCCAACACTGATGGTGTCAATGCAGGCACATCAACAATATTGTTAAATATTAAATGTCCTCAAATAAGCGAGCCGAAAGAAAAACCCTGTGTGAAGTGTGAAGAGATTAGGAACATCTCCACGGCCACAACCTGAGTGCACTTTCTCAGTCATTGAATTAATTCACGAAAAAATACATGTTTTTTTTTTTTTTGTTTATTAAAATTGTTACTTTAATTTCAGAAGTTTTATTTTAGCTGCCATTCATTTTACTGTTTTATCGTTTAACTGTTTTGTAAAGTGTTTCATTAAATTTATTTTTTTAATTTTACATACATTTTCCAGAAAAAATACAGTATAAAAATACACTGTTTCTGTATTATAAAATAATAATAAATGCTGTAGGCTAATTTAACAATGTCATAAATTACAGTCGAGTTGTTAGTTCTGAGTACAATTTAAATACAATAAAACCATTTTTAAAAATCAGCTATTTTCAAATTAGATTGTATTTACAGTGTATGTAAGGTGACAGCATTTCGGTTATCAAATTATATTTCTGTTATTCTGCTTTCAATAATCAATGTTCCTACAGCGTTTTTGAGAACTATAACTTATGAGCATTTAGAGTAGATAGCCTATCATGATCTGGTGATACACTTGGAACAGCTGGAAATGATGTTGTGAAAAGCTTTACAAATAAACCTGTCTTGAAATCATCATATTCAGAACTGGTTCCCTGCCGGTTATAAATGAACGTGTAAATCACGTGACTTCTTTTTCCGGTGTTTGCAGTGATGAACAGACACCATTACGCCGTTACTATATCAACTCTGCAATCATGTCGTTCTCAAACGACAAAACAGAGACAAAATGTATCTTTCTGGCTTTATTTGATCTTAGTAATTCTTCTCTGACAATAAATTGTGCTAAACTATTTTGCAAACATGAATGTCTTCGGACTCATCGTACTGTTTTACTTTCGATTTCGCACGCGCTATGAAACGTGTTGTTTTTATGACGTCTTCTTTTGACGTGTTCTGCACGTCCGATATAGACGTTCATCAAACCTTCGTACAAGTTTAAAACTAGTTCAAATGTGGCCATTGTGGACATATTTTCAACATCATGTATGGTCTCATTTAGACAATTATTGTTTCTGGACCAAATAAACACTCCCAGGATCCTTAAAATTAAAACTCATGTTTATTTCAATGTAATTTCCTTACATCGTTTAGATGAGGTTTAGATTGATATTTGTTTCATTTGAAGTGTCACCATTGTGGTGATCAGTGTTTGATTTAGTTTGGCTCTTGGGCCCCGTTATACTTGCTATAGCTTTTCCTTGGCTGTTGTAACTGTGCGTTTTTATAACACTAATGTTGTGGCAGCATTATAATGATCACTTATTTGAAGGTGGATAAAAATCATGTGTACACAATGTTTTGAGAAAATGTATCATGCAGTCACACACTCATGTAGTACCCTAGGAATTATTTTAATAAGGTACAATATTTGTGGTTTTATTGCAGTATGCACAATCGTTCCTTGGGGTACAAAATGGTCCCTTAAATGGTACAAAGTTATAAGGTACAATTTTGTACCTCGCAACAAAGGTACAAAAGTGCACCCTTCAGGGTACAGCCCCAGTGACGACCACTTGTACACTAAAAGGTACAGTTTTGTACTTTTTTTTTCCTGAGAGTGCGATTCACTCAAGAGGAGAAAGATGCAGTGAAGATGATCCAGGAAACATTTGGTGATACATCCAGAATGTACACCATGCTGCCTTTCACCGGAGGAGATGAACTTTTTTTTTTTTTTTGAAGATAATAGTTTAAAGAACCTCATCCAGCAGTGTGGTAAGAGATAGGCCTACCATTTGATAAATAACATATATAACTTAATAATAAAAAATTTGAGACTAAAGATCGAAAACAGGTTTCTGAGTTGTTCGATAAGATTTACTGTTAGCTAAAAGACGAGGAAGTTCCAGAATATGGAGAAAAACATTGTAACACAGGTTAAATAAATGTAATTATTTAATTTATACACCATTTAGTGATAAGATGTCCCCTTAATAAAAGTCGATAAGAGATATAAAAATTAAGAATATTAAGAAAAATATGCGAATTCATTCTATAATAAAAGCTCAGTGATCAACCAATGAGAGCTCTTTGTCATTCACGCCATGGGTGTTGACGAGCATGCGCGATGACAGAAGAGACGAGCTTGATTGAGAGGAGCAGACGCAATCTGATCGTCGTGACCACTTTGATAAATCTTAGATTAAAAATCTTCGATAAAGTATTAAAGTTGAGATTTAATTAATTTGATGCATTCTGAATAAGAAGCCGACTGAATAGAGGAATACATTCTACTTGTTCACCGACACCATTTTATGATCACGCACGTCTGAAGTTGAGGTGCGTCTGTATGAGAGCAAAAGAAAAATCGATCACAAAGAGTTCACCGTCGCCATTGTTGGCCACGTGTCTGTATTCGAAAGAAAGCTATTGATTCAGAGGCCAGGTTTTTTCTCTCTCCTTTGTTTTTCCGTTTTCTTTTCTTTTCTTTTCTTCTTGATTTCGTGGAGAAATGATGACTGCACGACCTTCTGTAACATCCTGTAGACTCCGTGTTTGATGGCGAGCCAACCAAGTTTGTTGAAAGAGAGAAGACATCACGTCGTGGAGAGGAGGCCGATATCCTTTCCTTGAGTTTCCAGTGTTACTCATTGGAACACGACAAATTTGATTTAAAGAACTTTTTCTTTTTTCTTTTTTTTTGAGGGTGTATAATCAACCACAACCCAGATTTGAGAGACATTTAACCTTTTTTTTTCCGAGAGATACTTGAAGTTCCTTCTTTTGTTATATATTAATTGTTTTTTTCTTTCTGAGTGTTGAACTGACTATGTGGGTATATATTTGAAAACACCGACAAGAGTGCACTCGTGGTGGAAATTTTCATAGTCAGTTTTGTTGTCTATTGTATGTGATCTTGTCATTTTACTTTCTTTTGTCTTGACTTTTTATTATTTTTTTCTTCCATGTGAAAACAATTATATTTCTATTTCGAATTTAGACTTGTGTCTGTCTGTTACTTCTCGTGATAACCCGCCGTCTCCTTAGCGATCCCTATTTCTTCTGACGAAATTCAAATCTATCTGTATTATAAAAATAAAATAAAAAGCTACTCAATTATTGCTGATAATCCAGACCAGTGCTACATAAACTTTGGCGAGCCAGCCAGGAGACGGCGCTGTTGTGGAGAACTAACAGCTACACATTTGATTCCCTTTTTTTTTTTCCTCCTCCTTTTGCTTTTAAGCAAGCGACGATAATGGAGATTATTGAAGCTGAAGGGATTATTATCCCAAACTCCGTAATAGTCAGTGGTTTAACCGACACTGAGAGCGATGACGAATTGTTTGATGCTCTAAAACGACACGGGTCATTTGCCAAAACTGTGCGCATCGACGACAAAGAATCCGAGTTCTACCAAAACGTGATCGTTGAGTACAACAGTAATCAAGCGTTGCAATCACTTGGGCCAAAATTGCCGTATACTCACCAGCTGTCAAGCGAACCCGGTGTTAAGTGCCATGTGAGACCGTTAGACAGTGTGTTTACACAGCAACTGGGTAGTAGCATAACAAAATCCTATCTGGACAGATTAAAAGAAATAGCGGAGCTGAGCGGAAACAACTTTGAGTCTATACTGAGTGAAATGCTGTCGCAAATGAGTGCTGACCTCCCACCAGAGCCTGCTGTTTCTGGTAGTACTGGTGAAAACACTTGTGAGAAACCATATTGGGCATCTCCTGATGGGAACTTCGACCCAATTCGTAATTCACCGAGTCAGGTAAATGATGTACCGTCCCAACCTACTCCTATCAATTTGATTGAACCGACCCTTCGCACGTCGTCGAAATTTCTCAACCCGCCCGAGGTCCAAAGACTAGTAGTTGAGCATGTTGTGCGGAGCAGTGAAGTGGTTGCTCAAGGGCAGGTACAGCCCAGGCTCAGAGTATTTTCAGGAAAATGCCCCAGGCCTGGCAACGAGGTAGATTACGATATTTGGCGTTCTAGTGTTGAATTCATTTTGAAAGATCCCTCTCTGTCCGTCTTGCATGCGTCTAGGCGAATACTAGACAGCCTTTTACCGCCTGCGTCGGATGTTACAAAGCATTTGAATCCTGAGTCTCCTCCTTCCGCTTACCTCCAGCTGTTGGACTCCGCTTTCGGGGCTGTGGAGGATGGAGATGAATTGTTAGCGAAATTCATGAACACGTTGCAGGATGCGGGTGAAAGGCCGTCCACTTATCTGTACAGGCTACAATCAGCTTTAAGTGCAACTGTAAAAAGAGATGGTATTATCCCAGAAGAGGCAGATAGGCATCTCCTAAAGCAGTTTTGCAGGGGCTGCTGGGATAATGACTTAATCGCCGAACTACGACTAGAGCAAAAGCGAAACAATCCTCCTTCCTTTGCACAGCTTCTGCTTATGCTTCGTACAGAGGAGGATAAACATACTGCGAAAGCAACTCGAATGAAGCAACACCTTGGGTCTTCTAAGCAGAGAGCGTTTATGCACTCTCAGAAAGCGTGGGTTTCTGCTGAATTAGAGCACGACGATGGTCCTAGAATGAGCCCTCTTGAAACTGAAACGCGCGAGTTAAAGAAGCAGATTGTCAAGCTTCAGAGTCAGTTAGCTAATCTTGCAGTCCGACCAAAGTATCAAAAGAGAACTCCGTCGCGAGAGGTAGTCAAAAAGCCTGCGCCACCTGACCAAAGGAAGTCAGGGGCTGCTGCGAGTGTAGTTCCGGTCAACAAGAAGCCAACTGATAGGCCTAGGCCGTGGTACTGTTTCACGTGTGGTGAGGATGGCCACATCGCATCGTCCTGTAGTTCTGAACCAAATTCCGAGCTTGTCGCTACTAAACGTAGGCTGTTAAGAGAGAAACAGTTACAGTGGGAGTCACAGAATCTCCCCACTAGCTCTGATTTAAACTAGAGGCAGTTCCTGTCATGGGACATACAGGAACTGATTTTAAGTCGAGAGGTCCCATTGTAAATCGTGTCTTTAAGAAATGCCAAACTCCTAGGAAGCGGAGTGAAAAACTACCTAAGGGCTTAGTTGGTGCTAGATGTGTTGCTGAAGTCAGCATAGCTGGTAAATGTCATTGTCTACTTGACACTGGATCGCAGGTCACAACCGTGCCTAAGTCTTTTTATGAACAACACCTCTCAGAGCACCCGATTAACCCTCTTGACGATATATTGGAAGTAGAAGGCGCCAATGGTTTTTCCGTTCCGTACGAAGGTTACGTAAAGGTAGACATCACTTTCCCTGAAGAGTTTTTGGGTGCGACTATTGAAGTGGCCACAGTAGCTTTAGTCGTTCCAGATGTAAAGTCTCACACTCAGCCTTTGATCTTAATAGGTACAAACACTCTCGACATCCTTTATGAGCAGCAGTCATTTGCAGAATCACCAAAGCACCAGCCAGCTCTATTTGGGTATAGAGTGGTTTTGAAAACCCTTGAAACGAGGCGAAAGCAGAACACGAGTGGCGTTCTGGGTCATGTGAGATTAAGAGGTAACGTACCGGAGGTCATGTCCGCTGGTCAAACTGTCGTAGTGAAGGGCTCTGTTGCAGTACCAGGTGGGATATATAAGAGTGTAGTGGTAGAACACCCGTCCGATTCCTCCTTGCCTGGTGGTGTGTTTGTGAAGCGCTGCTTACTTACCCCTTCTAGTAGTCAGTCTGTATGGTTGCCTGTGGTACTAAAAAACGAAACCGAGCATGATATAGCCATTCCCCCACGATGCATAATAGCAGAGCTGCATGCAGTTGAGTCCGTGCTACCTCAGTCGAGTGTTTCCCCGGCTAGTGAGCATTTACCTACTCAGGAATCCAATTTCGCCGTGAATTTTGACGAGTCCCCATTGTCACAAGAATGGCAGGATCGCATCTCAGAAAAACTAAGAGAAATGTCTGATGTTTTCAGTCAGCACGATCTAGATTTTGGGCGTACACAAAAAGTAAAACATCGTATAAAACTTAATGATGAAACTCCCTTTAAACATAGGGCGCGACCGATCCATCCACAAGATCTGGAAGCTGTCCGCAATCATCTGTGCGATCTTCTTGCGAGTAACGTTATCCGAGAGTCTGAGTCATCCTTTTCTTCGCCTATTGTAGTGGTGCGGAAGAAAAATGGAGATGTACGGCTGTGCATAGACTACAGGAAGCTAAATCTCCAAACCGTGAAAGATGCCTATGCATTACCCAATCTCGAGGAAACGTTTTCCGCCTTAACTGGGTCAAAATGGTTTTCTGTACTCGACTTGAAATCTGGATATTACCAGATAGAGGTGGAAGAGGCAGACAAACCTAAAACCGCCTTTGTCTGCCCCCTGGGGTTTTGGGAGTTTAATCGCATGCCTCAGGGGGTCACTAACGCTCCAAGTACTTTTCAGAGATTGATGGAGAAGTGTATGGAGGATATCAATCTCAGGGAAGTACTTGTCTTCCTTGACGATCTGATCATTTTTTTCTGAAACTTTGGAAGAGCATGAAAGACGGCTGTTAAAAGTTCTTTCTCGGCTCAGAGAGTATGGGTTAAAACTAGCCCCTGAGAAGTGTAAATTCTTTCAGACTTCCGTTCGATACTTGGGGCACATCGTGTCCGAGTGCGGCGTTGAGACTGATCCAGAGAAAATCGAAGCCTTAAAAACCTGGCCGAGTCCCAAAAACCTTAAAGAGTTGAGGTCGTTTTTGGGCTTTTCGGGGTATTATCGCCGATTTATTGTCGTGAAACCACTCACCGACTTGACCGTAGGGTATCCGCCGACTAGGAAAAGTGTTAAACGGAGTGAGAGTAAGGGTCCGTACCATAACCCTAAAGAGTCGTTCGGAGACCGTTGGATACCACTTTGTGAGGAAGCGTTTCAGAACGTTATCGACAAATTAACTACTGCGCCTGTGTTGGGCTTTGCAAACCCTAAACTTACCTACTTCCTACATACAGATGCTAGCACCAAGGGTATAGGAGCAGCCCTATATCAGGAACAGGAAGGGAGGATGCGAGTCATTGCATATGCAAGTAGAGGGTTGTCCCGCAGTGAGTCCCATTACCCGGCGCATAAGCTTGAGTTTCTTGCCCTTAAATGGGCCGTAACTGAAAAGTTTAGGGACTATCTGTATGGTAGCCAATTCACCGTCATTACAGACAGTAATCCTCTAACTTATGTTCTAACCACGGCGAGACTAGATGCGACTAGCTACCGGTGGCTTGCTGCCCTTTCGACTTTTTCATTTAAGTTACAGTACAGAGCAGGCAAGCTAAATGCTGATGCTGATGGTCTATCAAGGCGACCGCAGGAACAGTTACCCGAAAATCCTTTATCTCAAAAAGAGTACGAACAAATTCAACAGTTTATGCAGAATCATCTCATGGAAGCTACAAATTCTTGTGACACTGCAAGTGACGTAGTTCAGGCTATATGTGAGAAGCATCTGGTCAGACAGCCAACGGATGTTGGGTCTGGTGCTGCTTTGGTTGAATCTCTTGCACTTTACCCTGATGCTGTACCTGATAGTTACGAACAAGACGGTGATTTAGAGAGCTTACCTGTTGTATCTTACCTGTCAGGAAACCTCTGTGATGAGCAAAGAGCAGATCCAGTCATTCGGGAAGTTGTATCTTGCTTAGAGTTGGGAGAAAAGCCTCCACCAACAGTCAGGCAGGAACTCCCAGATCTTCCTTTCTTTCTAAGAGAGTGGAACCGCCTTGAGTTAAAAGATGGGGTGCTTTATCGGAAACGGCAGGTAGAGGAATTAGTTACCTACCAACTCGTGCTACCTGAGAAACTGAGGCCCCCTGTATTGAGCAGTTTACATGACAGTATGGGTCATATGGGGGTAGAGAGAACTCTAGATTTGGTAAGGTCTCGTTTCTATTGGCCGAAGATGGCTGCGGAAGTAGAACAAAAGATCAGGACATGCAGTCGTTGTGTGAGGAGGAAATCATTGCCTCAAAAAGCTGCACCGCTGGTTAATATCCAAGCCACAAGACCTTTAAGAGTTGGTCTGTATGGATTTTCTCTCATTAGAGCCAGACAAAAGTAACACGAGAGACATCTTGGTAATCACTGACTTCTTTACCAAATATGCTGTGGCAGTCCCCACACCCAACCAAAAGGCGAGAACGGTAGCGAAATGTCTTTGGGAAAATTTTGTTGTGCATTATGGGTTCCCCGAGCGTCTTCATAGCGACCAGGGCCGAGATTTTGAATCACGCACCATCAAAGAACTCTGTGAAATGGCAGGTGTTAAAAAATCCCGAACCACCCCTTATCATCCCAGGGGAAATCCGGTCGAACGCTTCAATAGGACCTTGCTCAGTATGTTAGGTACCTTAGAAGAAAAGGACAAGGTTCGTTGGAGAGATTTTGTAAAACCTTTAGCTCATGCGTACAATTGCACGAAACATGAGGTCACTGGGTTCACTCCCTACGAATTGATGTTTGGACGTCAACCCAGGTTACCCGTCGACCTTGCTTTTGGGTTGCCGTATCAAGATGGTCCGCGACAGTCTCATTCGGAGTATGTCAAGCATCTAAAAAACAATCTGAAAGAAAGTTATTCGCTTGCGTCACGTGGTATGTCAAAAAGTGCAGAAAGAAACAAAGCTAGGTTTGACAAATCCGTAACTCATTGCTCTTTGGAGATTGGTGATCGAGTTTTGGTGAGGAACGTTAGGTTACGCGGGAAGCATAAGTTAGCAGACAAGTGGGAGTCTGAGGTGTATGTTGTGGTGAGTCAGGCAGCTGAATTGCCAGTTTATACTGTTCGTCCAGAGAGAAAGGAGGGTCCTCTGCGTACTCTTCACAGAGATCTGTTGCTCCCGTGTGGGTTTTTACCGTCTGCCGAAGTTGAACCACCTACTCTAAACAAATCCATCTCAAGACCTCGAACACGACAGAATCCTAAGGTTCCGTTAACTGATGACACTTCTCTCTCTGATTCCGAAGAAGGAAATTCGTATTGTGAGTACAGCCATACTCCAAATATAGAGACAGTACGTTTCTCTACAGTTCATGATATCTGTACGGAAAGAGAGATAGTGAACGCTGATTCTGCTGATAACTTGGCCGAACAAGGTTTCCCAATCGGCGAAACTCTGCAGGGTGACCAGAGTAATAATTTACTTATTGAAGCCTTACCTGTCGACACAACCGGTGAACACTTACCTCTTAATGTTCCCGGCACACTTGAACAAAGTAACTTACCTGGTAAGGACCAAGTCGAAACTGTAATGGGTAGTTCTGTTGATGAAGTTGAAGTAACCAGTGTTGAAAGTTCAGATGTTCCTGAAAAAGCAGAACAACAATCAGAAGATGAGATAGACACCTTACCGAGGCGTTCTGTTAGACCGAGAGGAGAACCAGAGCGACTTACTTATTTTCAGCCAGGAAACCCATTAATATATGTGGTCCAATCTTTGTTCCAAGGTCTGAATTCGGCTTTTGTTAAATCTCTTGGTGGAGATGAAAATCAAAGAGGAACGAGAGAGAGAACACTGAAAGAGAAATAAGAGAACAAGAGAAAAGTAATCTGAAGCTGAAATAGAACAAATGAAGAAAGAAAATGAGAGAGAAAGATAAAAGATGCACAACAAACTGAGAAAAAGTGAAGAAGAATTCAAAAAGAAAGAAGAGGAGATCAAGAGCGAAAAAGATGAAAACCTACAAAAAGAGCTGCAAAGAAAACATTGTGTTAGTGAATATAAAACTATATATATATATATATATATATATTTAAACTACAGGGCCGTTGAATGCTTGAATCTGATTGGTTGACGAACGTTCTGAGGTGTGCAATTATTTTCAGGGAACTGCACGGCTAAAGTAGTTCCAGCAGGTCTGTAACCGCATTACAGTTCCATATCACTGCGCATAGTCAACTGTAATAACGGACAATACGATACAATTCATAACAAGAAAAGCCACGCAGCACCATGCGCTTGATCTGCAGTTTTCAATGTCTAACTTCACAATCAATGGAAACATGCAGTTTAATTTTAATAAATAAAGTATATAGTCCTATACATAATCAATAGAAAATTAAACTGAATATTTAAATAAATGTATAGTCTTGTTGCACAGGTTTTCGTAATTATTGAAGATAATATAACAAATAAATAATTATTGATAGGCCTATACACCTATAATAGTCTACTGTCACTAATAGAAAAAAAGAATGAACGAATTAATTAAAACAAAACGAATTGAATAAATAAATAATAATATTGACGCTCATGCTTCTCTCTCTCTCTCTCATAAACGCATTAATAACTGCATAAAGCCGGGGACACACTTACTGTAAGGCCGGTTATGAATGTAATTTGATACTTATGAGTCATGACTAATCATGCACGCGTTTTCAGCGCGTTCAGTCGGTGTTCACAGCGGTGTTTAAAATCTGCTGCATTCACAGTCAGAGAATGTTTAGTGGTTAAGTGTGTCCAGCATTACTCTGCTATCAGCGGCTCAGACCTCCGTTACTAACTCTAAAATGACGTTTTGGAATTAGCAACGGAGCATGCAGTTTAGATGCGCAAGGAATTAGTCCTACATACAAGAGCGTTTTAATGACAAAAACTTTACAAACGTCTTGAAATACATCATCTGAACAATATTTCGAGGTGTGGTAACTGTAGTATAAGCGGAATAATTGACTCCAGGCCGTTGAATTATTATAAAAATAATGCACACCCGAGGTGTAACGGCCACTCCGCTTCGCGTCGTGACCGCATTACCACCTCGGGTGTGCATTATTTTTATAATAATTCAACGGCCTGTCGTCAATTATTCCTTACATATATACTGACAATTTGTTATAGTAATAAACTGTAATACACATCAGATGTTTTTCCACAAGTTAACCAAACACTCACTTAAGACATAACAGATTATGTTTACGAAGTTTTGAAACACTGATTCTGTGTATATGTTGGGGGTGTGAAGATACACTCAGCTCACTATTCGATAAGCATCACGATATTTTGAACAAAATCATTTTTGAAACTGAAATTCAAATAACAGATTTATTTCCAAAACATTAACAATTTTCAATAACTTCATGGTATATACAACGTATTAAAGAATTTACAATATTTCTAGAATTAATTGAACCATAAATTAACAATTGACTAGGTGTGTCACTGAACAATAAAACTGAATTTAACATGAAATTAGAATTAGGATATCCGAAATATAAAAGAGAACAGGTAAAACAATGGTGACACCACAATACAAAAATATGTTCATGATTCTAAACATGAAAATACAGAATTATACTATGCATAGCCTATAAATATTGTAAGCATTTTTTTACTAGTAAGATCACATTTTAGCAGAGGTGTCCAGGGGTCAGAAAGTAAAAGTCCTATCATATGTTTATTCCACCCATGAACTCAGTCAGCTGATTTCTATCTCCTGCTGAAAAACTGATAAGCAAATCCTGGTGATTGGAACAAAATACTGAGCAGGACTTTTACTTGGACTTTACACCTCTGCATTTTGCCATTATCAGGACCCACAAATATTGCCACACTGCATTATTATAGATTAAATTCAACATTAAATATAGTAGTGTCATGTAGTAGGCTACTGTTTACTGAAACTGTATACTTTCTGTTTTCTAATGCAGTACTCACGCTTTCAATTCAGGCATTCGTTGAATCTCTTTTACACAGACAAGTCCTCTGCGCAGATTAATGCAGGCACCGGTGAAACTCGAAAAATTTGAATATTGTGCAAAAGTTATCAATTTGATGATTGTGGCTTACAGCTTATGAAAACACCAATTTCAAAATCTCAGAAAATTAGAATATTACATGAAATCAATAATAAAAAAAGGATTTTAAATACAGAAATGTCGGCCCACTGAAAAGTATAATCATGCATATGTAAATAGTTATATATACTAAATATATTAGTTTCACCATTTATTTTGAACTACAAGAACTTTTGCATGATATTCAAATTTTTCGAGTTACACCTGTATACATGATAAAAATAAACAATCTAAAACGCTTTGAATCATCATACTACCAAAACTAAAAATGCGAGTTGAAATGGCAAGTTAAAATATGCTTTCACTTCGAGGAGTGCCGCTTTAAATGATGTTAGAGCTTTCACTTTGAGAAGAGCCGCTCCAGCGCGTATGTGCTCTTCAGATGATCAACCACAGTTCTGATCGCAAGAAAGCCTGTCAATGACTATTCCCAAACTATAAATGGTTAGTTCATCGAAATATTTATATTCTCTCTTCATTTACTTCCTCTCATGTTGTTTTCACAAGCATTTGAACGTCCGTGTTTAACAGAATATGCTCGTCGTTGTAACCCTGTTCATCATATAAAGCCATTGGGTCTTTTTAGAAGACTTGGTAAAAATAATCAATCGAGTGATCTAATAATAAACATGTCTTTATGACATTATTTTAGATCTTTTAAGTTTTTGGGGAAATTACTAAATAGAGGTACAGAAATCACTCAGATTTCATAAAAAAAAAATCTCCATTTATGTTTGGAAGTTGAATGAAAATTAAATAGGTTTTGAAACAACATGAGGGTGAGTACATGATGACAGATTTTACATTTTTGGGTGAATTACACCTTATAAATGCAGTAAGCTGAGCCTTGGATAAAACTAACTCTGTATCACGAATCATGTTGTTTACATCAACGATATCTCGATATAACGATATATTGTTGTGAACTCTGGTCCAATGCCATCTTCTTGCTGTCCCGATTTCATTCTTCGGCCTAATTCCTAACTCTCAACTCCTTTATTTTTCTCATTTTTACTCCCTCAAGTGCCAGTTTCATCATTATTTTTCTCTTCTTTTTCTTCCTTTCCTCTCATTGCCGATATCTCCAGCAACAGTAGTATCTCCAGCTCCAGCTCCAAAAACAAACGGTGCAATAGCTCCAGCCACAACAGACCCAGCAGCTCCAAGAGCACAAAAAATCCAATACTTGGAAAAAAATGATGAAAATCCACTCTGTCTCTCTTCTTTAGATCTTTCCGCATCAGATTTGACTTGATATTCTGACCCTGAGGGATTCTCAGAGGAGGCAGAGGATAACATCAGGGCAGTCTCTTCATGCCTTTGTTCCCCCTGTTTTGTCTCTCTTTCCTCTCGTCTGAATCTCTGAGCATCTTCATACATCTGATGACTGTAGTGTCCTCCTCCATTCTCCTCCATCATTGTGTCAATCTTCTGCAGTAGATCATTCACCTGATCTCTGTTATTCACATCTCTATTGTTGAAGACGTGAAATCTGCCTCCACACTGCTGAACTAGACGTCTTAATCCACTGTTTTCCTTTATGAGTTCTCCAAAATCTTTTCTTTTTAACTGATCTCCATGAGTGAAGAGAATGATGGAGTATTTTAACACTTCTTTTCCAAACATCATCTCAATGATTTGAGCAACTTGCAGCTCCTGATCAGTGATCCTCATACTCACAGGAAACACAATGAGAAAAGCGTGCGGTCCAGGACTGGATAAATAAGCACTTCTTATCATCTCGGTCATGAAAGCTTCAGGGTTCATGTGTGTGTCAAAGAATGGAGGAGTATCAACTACAGACACAGATCTGCCGGACACAGTGCCGTGAGCTTCTGAACATTCACTGGTTACTGATCTCTTTCCTTCCTCAGATCTGAACGCTCTCTGTCCCAATATTGTGTTTCCAGTTGCACTCTTCCCAACACCAGTTTGACCCAGAAGAACAATCCGTCTGGATGAGAGACTGGCAGCAGGAATATCCTGGATGTTAACACTTTTTGGCACTGTATGGAAAAAGAAAACAAATCAGAGGATCACTTTTTTTAGAGCCATTCTCACTACTTAAAGCGGTGGTTCAGGATTTTGGACATCGGACCTCTTTTTTAAGTTAGCCTGGTTGTTATTCATCAGTGGAGACAGTTTTCAAAAAATGTCATCCAGTCCTTCCAGTTGCATAGTTCGCCGATGCTAGGCTAGCGCGAGTCAACGGTATGTGCTAGCCTGCCATTAAAAACAGTTTTACCCACTCCACAGTACACCAAAAGCAAATAAATTATAACGCCTTTCTATTTTATTAAAGACAGAACAAGTTCTTGAGCTAATCTCCTTAATCTTTCGTTTTTGCACTTTCGGGGATTGGTACTACGGACTTCAATTTACGTCTTCTTCTTCTTTGGCGTTTATTGGCGGTTGGCAATAGTTTATTGGTGCATTACCGCCACCAACTGGCTGAAGGGACAATGATGAAGAAACGCGGTTATGTTAGCTTCTGCAGCATTATATTATATTATTATACATGTAGTCGGCAGGTGTTGTTGCTGTTACGTTAAGCAGTGTCTGACTAGTCGACATGTGGGGTGATGACATCGTCGTTTCACAAAATATACTGATTGGCTGTACACACGAGAACGCAAGCGTGTCGTTTTCAGATTTATCCACTCTGGGACCCGGTTTCAAAAAATAGCGGAAATAGCGTAAGACTTATTCATGTTCATTTATTTATTTTTATCGATTGCAAAAAAATGAACTAGATTACACACATTTTTGCTCTGATTAGCCTACTCACGATGAATCACCATTCAAAAAACCTAATGTTTTTAATATATTTTATAATGTCATAATTTCACATTTAATCTCCAAATTAATGTAGAAACAACAAAGACAGTATATTTTAAATATTTGTCTAAAAGGTAGGAAATATAGAGAAATTGAATAAAGTTAAATGTTAAATTATACACAGATTAATCCTTATTAAAGTTACAAAAGTTGTTTAGTCAAGAGCAGTGAGTGTTTTTCTCTGTTACCTTTGTTATGTGATTAACTTTACTGACAGAAAGCTTTATTGGCTACTGTCCCTTTAAGAGCAGCCGCTGCTGACAGAGACGGATCTCACACGCGCCTCATTCTCTCACAACTCTCTGTGTTAATTTAAGACTTTATTTAACTAATTTAAGAGTGCTCAGTCTGCTCTTATGAGGATACTCGACAAAACGGACATGTTGGCATCTATGCGCATCTGGTGGAGATTTTACACATTGGCCCTCATTTATCAAAAGTGCGTACACCAAATTTCCAGCGTACACCTGGCGTACACCCAAAACCACGGTGACTTTGCGATTTATCAATATGGACGTTGGCGTACGGCACGCTCAAATCCTACGCCAGCTCAGGAGGTGGTGTACATGTACGCACGTTTTGAGTTAGTGCTGAAATGCGCCGAAAAACAATTCCTAACACCACAAAACGCACTGACAAACTAAAGATATGATATATTATGACCCTGTAAAAAAACAACAACAGAAATTATAAACTTCAGTGTTTATTTTTGTGAGTTAAGCCCGGCATGCGCGCACGGACTGGGTTCAGTAATGCGTTTCCATTACCCTTCAAATTGCGCAAATTGAAATTGCGAATTGAAAATACGCCCAATGGAAACACGTCAATTTCGCAAAAACTCGCGTTTATCGCAAAAAAAGTTTTTACGCTCGCATGAGGTGGATTTTCAGGCAATTCGAAAAAGGAATATTTCGCAAAACTGCAATGGAAACAGTTTTTGCGCATTTACAGTCTCCTGAAGACGCGGTGTGTTTGGGGTCCGTGTCCGCAAATAATAATAATTATCATCATTATTACTAGGCTATATTTCGAAGACGCTTTTATCCAAAAAAGGAACAAAGCAATTCGTCAAATGACATTCATAATACGGGTTAGACAATAATAATACAGGACTAAGATTATCACAAATAAACACAAGATTTTGACGCATATCCAAGGGTTTGTGGAGCGGAGTGTGGAACGCGCACTGGATGGCACGGAGGCGCGCGCGCGAACACTTTTTCCTATCAATAGTGAAACAATTTAAAATACTCCATCATTTCTGGTCATACTGAAAATAATAATACATTATTTGTAACTACAAGAAAACGTTGTGCTTTTGTAAAATAAAATAAAACAATCAGTTTCATGATCTCCGTGAACTGGAGCGCGAGAACTGAAACAAAATATAGCCTATCTAAAGCTTGAAATGTCCACTTTAAAACGAACAAATTCGAATCTAAAGCTAATACATTTTGTTCTGATTAAGTAATCCGTATGAAAGGTGCATTTCTCTCTAAAAGCGCATTAACAGCGAAGATGGAGATCTTAGCCGACTTAGAAAACAATAGTTTAATATTGGCTCTTCTCATTCATCACTGCGGGAAAATATCAATTCCAGATTCTAATTTGACCTTAGAAAACCAGTAAAATCGACATGTTTTCCATATTAATTTGTGTATATTTTACATGTTTAATAAAGGGGCAAAAAGTCATTAAACAAAAATCTGAAAATTCGTCGATATTTACTTTTTTGCGCAGCAGTTGGTATTGCCAGTTCAAATTAAACTTTTGGTGTTCAACTTTGCGTTTTAAAAAGACAACCGTTAATTTTTCGTTTTTCAATTACTTTAAAAAGGAAAAACGACACAAAAGTAGCCTACATGGATCTTTTGGAATAAGAGACAGAGTTCTTTATTAAATTAATAAAATAAACAATAGGATTAGCCTATAGGAATACTGGATTCTAAACCTCAAAGAAATGTCACAATCAAAACCTCAGAGCAGAAATGAGGGGAAACACCCAGAAACTCCTTATATATCGTTCGGAGTAGCCTATAAGGGCCCTGACATTAATGCTTGGATAACACGTACGTCTCCTTCCATTAATAATAATAATGTCTAATGCGGTGGCTGTGATATTATATAAACCAACGTCCGTTGCCGTGATTTTTTGAATGACTTATCGCGCGAGAAAAAAGGACGTTTTAGTTGCATAACATCGGTTAATAGAAACGCCGTCATTTCGCAATAGTTTTTTATCGATATTTAGATAATAGCGCAAAACATTTGACATTCTTCTTCTTTTAAATAATAATAATAATACAAATAATAATAATGACAAAGACATTCTTCTTCTAAATAACAATAAGCGTCATTAATAATCAAAATCATAATAGGCTAAGAAAAATATTACAAATTGTCATGCAATTATTCACATCATCATCACTATTGTACACCCTATTACATGTGACGTCATACGAAATTCAACGCTAATAGTTTCAAAACACGTGCTGTAAAATAATGCATTGTGATAGGTAATTTGCTCAACCAACCAGCGATTTAAACTGGGTTTCCACCGGAGAAGTTTCTCCTCTTTGCCGTCTTCCGTGTGTCCATGGCGTAAAATGAGGGCGTGGGGGAGGCGGAGACGTGAATATATAGGGGCGTGTTAATCTAATGACGATCGTTTTCAGCCGCGGCATTTATCAAGAGGCAGGTTTGCGTACACCTGAATTTCAAAGGTACGCACAGCTTCATAAATCAGGCGGTGAGAGGAGTGTAAGCATAATCTTACGCCAACATATACGCCCGTTTCAACGCAAGATTGATAAATGAGGGCCATTATGATCACCATTATTTTTGTCATTTTTACATGTTTGTATGCACTTTAAGAAAATAGAAAAGAAGACATTTTCTGTATAAAAAAGAAGAGTTTTGAGTACAATTCAAAATAAAAGACAACGATTTAAAAAATATTTAGTTATTTTCTGTAAAATTAGGATTTTGTATGTAATCTTGTACCTTCTGAAAATGCTTATTGCGTTCGTGGAGCTAGAATTGCTTCTTTATTACATGCGAGAAAATAAATTATCTGAGAGAAAAAATAGGCTATACCTTCTCGTCCGGTGTGCTATACCTCGAGTTGTCATAGACGCGACGCGGCGCTAACAGATATGCGCAGGGCTCTCTTGCGTGCGAAACTGATGTTTTTATGATTTTGTATTATTATTTTTCTGAATTATTATTATTGAATGATCTCAGAGCTGTCTTTGTCTGGACACCAACATGCTGCACATGCTGTATTTAAATCAAATGAATGTGAACTGAATTCTGGATAAACAATATTCTGATGAAAAATGAACAGAAATCTTAAAATATATATATATATATATATAATATGGCAAAAATAGAACATGAGAAATTGGGAGATTCGCATAGTGTAGCTACATGAACCTTAAGCAGGTATTTGACCACTATTTAGCCTACACATATTTATTTTTAGCGTTAGGCTTATTTAAATATGAATACAACCTTAAACCAGCTTCTTCAGTCTCTCAGAATTGTCAATCGGAATAATTTTATTAGGAAAAAACATCCAGTAACATTTATCAATGTGTCATTAAGTTTCTGAGAGACACAGACTTAGCCAAAAGGATGTTTTTTTTATTTTATTTGTATTAGTTATTCCAATATCTCAATATCTCCTGGTTCACACTCCAGCCCAGTCGGTGGCGGTAATGCACCGTTAAGTTGGTTTGCCAACCGCCATAAAAACATTTTTTTTTAAAAGAAGAAGAAGAAGAAAAGAAAACAAGGTGAGGAGAGCAGTTCACGGTATTTCGCATCTTTAAACAACTATCATACACACGTTATACAGTTTGATTCAGCGTCAGGCTCATTTCTGTGTTGTTTTCATCGGACACAGCGATACTGGCGTCTTCCCAGCTAACACACGACGTAACAGTTACGTAATGAATTCGTACTTTTTGGTCATGTCATGACTTTACTAACTGACAACGTAACTACAACGTCGCATGCTCGAAATTACATTACCATCACATTACCAACCCACAACGTCGTCAGTACGTCCTCATAAGGTTATAAGATAACCAACAACGTTCCAGATACGTACTCTATTCGTAATAACTTGGTAATTTCATGACTTACTGGCAACGGAACTGCAACGTCACTGGCCGGTAATTTGATTACCATCTTATCAGACTGCATTTCTATTAAATATTTTATTTGTTTCAATTGTTTGTTTAGTATTCCGTACGTTTGAAAGACGTTCATTTTATTCAAGTAAGGTTATAATTCTAGATGTTTATGTTTGTAAATGTTGCGTGGCTTTGACGTTTTAATGGGCGTGCGCGTGAACCTTCGAGTCGACCTAAAACACTGGAGCGGAGATGAGTTGCCATGGAGACGGCGCGGCACCGACTGACTCCAACTGACAAGCTGCAGAACTCCCTCTCTCGCTGTTGTTTTCAGTGCTTTCAGGTGAGTTTAGTCTCTAAAATCAAACAAATAATACACACAACTGTTCTTGACACTTCTCTTACTTGTTATTGACACGCTTCTGTTGAATATTTACTTTATAGAAATGGTTTAGTGTCTTCGAGAAAAGTCCGTTAGCATATCAACCGTTTTCAGAAGAGGTAGCTAACGTTAACGTAACGTTATGCTAACTTCAGCTTGAGCTTTTGATATGAAAGTTTAGGCTTTTAATCACATCTTACGGGTAGATGAGAGGTTTTGATAGTTTTGTTAGAAATAAGTTAGTTTGAAAGTGAGTTCATTTATTTAACATAAACGTACTCGATGACGTCACTTACATGAAGTGTGAAATTTAACGTTAGCTGAAACTAGCAGCTAGCTAACAAATAGTGATCAAAATAGTTCTGTGGTTTCAGGAGCAACAAAATAATCCTTCTACAACAGAGGGGAAGCTCCACTACTTCAACATTTTTGAAGAAAGCTGCTGCCAGAGAAGTTGGAAACAGGTGAAGTGAGGAACTTCATTAAATAACTTCATATCCATTTTCTCACAATATTTTGTCACCTACTGTATCACCATGCATATGTATTTTAATTTCTCATATTTACATTTACTTGTTTAATTTATTTTAAGAACGTTTTGACATCCAAACGTAAGTGACACTGTATGAGCAATATGTAAAACTAAAAACATAAATTAAACATTTATGATTATTATCAGTGTTGAAAACAGTTGTGCTGCTTCATATTTTTGTGTTTTTCAGGGTTATTTGATGAATGAAAGAAAAAAAAAAAGCAGCATTTATTTGAAACAGAAATATTTACTCTCTCTCTTCTGGTCAATTTATCCTTGCTGAATAAAATATTATTTATTTATTTATTTTTACTCTATTGAACCCAAACTTTTGAACAGTAGTGTAAACTACTGTTTATATATGTTGGGTCTATTTAACAATGAATCCTGGAGAGAGAGAAAAGAAAATGGATTAAACTGTTACACTGGTTTACACAAAAAGATTAATCAGCAGCACAACTGTTTTCAACATTGATAATACTCAGAAATGTTTAGGACGTTTGCATTGTAAGAATGTATAGTATTAAAATATTAAAATGCTGACTCGTTAGGTCATGTTTTCTCATTAAAATCAGATGATTTCCTATTACAGTTTTTTTCTCAATTGCCAAAACACAATTTCTGAAACCTTGCTCTATTTTCTGAAAACACTGAAGGAGCTGTCGTGCTGCACGCGGGAGTAAACGACATCAGGCTGCGGCAGACGGAGGTTCTGAAGAGGGACTACAGGAGCCTGATCGAGACGGTACGCAGAACATCGCCTGAAGCAACGATCATCGTGTCTGGACCATTCCCACGTACCGACAAGGACAAGAAAGGTTCAGTAGATTGTTTGCACTAAATGAATGGTTGATGTCATGGTGTAATGAACAGAGACTGCTCTTTGTAAATAATTGGAATCTGTTTTGGGAGCGACCTAGGCTCTACCGTGCTGATGGCCTGCACCCCAGCAGAATCGGAGCGGCTGTTCTGTCGGACAACATCTCCAAGACGTTACACACCATATGACTAGTAAGTCAAAGTCCAAATCACATTCCTTGCTGTCCCAAATTACAGACGCCTGTCTATAAATAATGCCGGGAAAAAACTATCAGTCGAACGCAGCAGCCGTGTATTGGCATCGGTAAAAAAAAAAGCAAATATCGACCTGATATATCGGTCGATCACTAAATGTAAGGGAATAACTCTAGAATAACCTTCCTGATAATGTTTGGGGCCCAGAAACACTATCCTAATTTAAATCATCTCTTTAGCCAAGCATTCAATTACGGTAACACATCTCATAATCTTGCACTATGTCATGAAATAGTAAAAAGTTCACATGACCATCTTTTGCCTGAAATAATATGAACAGCAGCAATGCTAATCTTTCTCCTGTTGTCTCCTTGTTTCTATCTCAGGATGCTCAGCATATTTTTCTAGAGATTACAGCAGCTCCAGTTCGGATCCAGCCTCACTTGGGAAGACTTCTAATGACATCAACACTCTTGAAGACAATGTGTTAAAACAATTTTCAGATGTTTAATGATATTTTAAAGTGTTTAAACTAATTCAAGTTTTTATGTCAGGCGGTACAACAAAAATATGATGTATTGTAGTTGTACCACCAACCTACCCATACTTGAAATTAGCAGTTTTTATCAGTATTTGAGAGAGCTTTACAAACTTATTCACTCTGCCAAAGAGATCAGTTATAGGCTCCTCTGGATGATGCATTATCATGTTTACTGTTATTACCTTAAAATTCATAATACCATTTGAGAATATACAAATTGCTGGACAAAAGTTTCTCAATTATCTCAACAGCTTTAAAACTACTGATATTTATAAAAAACAATAAATTAAAAACTATGCCATCATTTTAGGTTTGAAGCCATTCATATAATTGACAATTATAGGAAAGGCTTCAAACTTAAAATTATGGCATAGTTTTTAGTTTTTTATTATTAAGACACCATTTTAAATTATTTTCTTTTAGTCTGTTCATTTGTTCAGACAGTTGCACCACCACCTGACAATTTGGGGGTTTAATGCTGCCTTCAGGAATGATCATAAATAGGCCTACTAGTCATCTAGTTTTTAAAAAAATGGACATCGTAATCACGACTTCAGAAGAAGAAAAACAAAATAGTATGTATTAAATATTTCAAACGTATCAAATTACTTCTAAGATTCTAACTAAGATTTTATCGAATATAGTGATACATCATGAAGTTATCAATTTAAAAGGAAATAATGCACTTGCCACAACATAACTTTGTGACCATGGTTAGAAAATATATATGAGCGATTTAAAAAAAAAAACTCTGCTTATACAGATTCTATCTTTCAGTGCTAATTGCTTTGTGTATTTAAATGTTAAATGGGAAAACACTCAACTATTCTTTTTTCTTGCATTTTTCTTTTCTTATTCTTGCTTCGTTATTAGGGCCACCAAAATGAAGACGTGTAGGAGCAGTTCGATGTTCAAGCTTTTGGGGAAAACCTTGTTCATTTAAATGTATAACCTGTTTGCATACTGTTTTTGCTGTTTGTGCTTGTTCTATAGTAAATGGACTGAATTAATCACATTTTGAGTCTGTATCTTTCATATGTCGTTGTCGTCTCTAAAATAGTTTTGGGCAAATGAGGACAAGTTAAATTAGACCACTGCATGTCCGCCCATATTATTAAAAACTAAAATGACCAACTGGTTACCAACACACGACTGTCGATCCGCAACGTTGCCACGACGTCGCCGTTACTTACTGACAACGTTACAAAGTTACGTCGTGGCAACGAATCCAGGAATTTCACTTTTCCGGTTGCCACGACGTAACTAGTTACGTTGCCACGACGAAAGTTTGGTCACCAGATTACGTTGCAGTTACGTAACAGTCACGTATTTGTGTTAGCTGGGTTCCTTCTGAAATAAACATGTTAGCAGCAGCGAGCATGAGGAGAACATGTTGAGTTCATTCAGACCTGAGCGATTTTGTGTTCGTGTGTGTGATTGTTCCGATGTTTGGAGTGAAAACTGTTACTGAATGGCGATGTATGGTAAAAAATATATATATATTTGAACTTTAAAAAAAATTTTTTTTATTGCAAATTATGATTAATGTTGTCCTTCAAACAATGTTCATATTGAAGGCTTATGAAAACAAACATAGTGAATCCCTGCAGTCTATCCAAAAAAGGGGTCAAATCACATTACATTGCAACATTACAATCTAAAAACAAAATAATGCTTTTTAAAGAAGTAGGCCTAGTTAAATTTTCTAAAGTTTAAAATGAAAATAATTAAAAACAAAACCGATATCATAAAAATACACTTGTAGGTTTGAAATTCTTTAGCACATTTATGTTCACCAACAACAACAAATATTTTAGCAAAATATATTTATAATTTATAATTGTTAATGTATATTTTAGTCACAATTATTGCTCCGTCTGTTCGGTTCATTTAAGTTTAGCCTGCAGAAGCTCGCCCACTCATGACAGCTAAACGTAAATATTTGCTTGATTTTATAACATTTACAGATGGAGAATATGTCTGTGCAATGTAAGTTATGCACTGAGGAAATTATTGGATGTCACTTCAGCCTAAATGATATTAATAAATGTGTATTTGTTTGTTTCCACCAATCGCTGCACAAGTTAAGAACACACAGGAATTGATCTCAATTGTTGCTGTTGCCATTTTCATGTTTACCTTTATTTATTTGAACATTTATCATCCTCTGTAAATGATAAATGCATAGTACCGTACCGCTAGCATAGTACCAACATTTATCTTTGGCTGATTACATTTACTTAATAAAATTGATGTCTATTCTAACACTTTATATAAATATAAATAATAAACCCCTGTAGTTTCTGTAGACACAAATCTGTAACATGTTAATGATGGAATTACTTTATTGCAATTAATAGTTATTATAAAGTCAAACTATATTTAGATTTACATATTATGGTGTTGTAGTTATTTGCCTGTAGAGGTTCATAAAGTTAAGTTAGGCCTATTTTTATTATTATTGATGATTTATGTTATATTGTGAAAAAAAACAGTATTATAGCAGTTTTACAGGCTGTTATCATGTATCCTGAATCAGATAATGTGTTTCTAACAGCAAACACTCAGAATAAAGTGAGATGATCTGCTGATGATCCTGAATGGCTTGTTGAATGAGTGTTGATAGTCTGAGGCTCATCAATATTAACAGATCTGCTGAAAACACTCTTTATTTCAAGGCAATAGTTCCTGTTTTCACCTCATTTATTATGCTGATGTCTTCAGATCTCCTGTAAATTGACACTTAAAGCTCATTTCATTGGTGTCAGCAGACTGAGGGTATTTGTTGCTTACACTGTTAGACCTTACCGTTTCTTTTTACAGTAAAATTGTTGGCAGTAATTTACTGTTAATTGTACAGTTCTTTACTGTAATATAGAGCTGGTCAGTCCCGCCCATCCGTAAAACTCCAAGTGGACCTCTAGGTTGAAAAAGCGTCAATGCAAGTGAATGAGAGAAGATAATTATTTTCTGATCCCATTTGAATTGTGCCATGAATGTGAACATATGTTGTCTGTGAATTTTTTATATAATTTCTCATGTAACGAGTTTGACAGTATATTGTATGATTCTTTGGCTAGCAGTTGTGGAATAGACATAACGAGAAAGATTTCACGTCGCATATGTGACGTCACCCTAAACCCTTCCACATGACCTGAAGTGGTTTTCACCACGCTCAACTAGTTTGTCCTCTCCCTGAAAGAAGGCGGTGAAGTGCACCAAAGACACCGGCATGTTTAGCGGGATCCGTGTGCTAGTGGTGGTGACGTATATCAAACGCGTCGAAAGCAGCGAAGAGTTGTAGTCCACAAAGTGCTCTCACACAAAGTCTAACCGTATGAAAATTATTCCCGCTAAATTGTAGCATTCTTTTAGTGATGCACCGAAATGAAAATTCTGGGCCGAAACCAATACCGAAAATGTAGAATGCACTTGGCCGAAAACCGAAACTGAAGCCGAAAATGACTTCTTTTAAAAACTTTAATATATATTTATTTATATTGCTTAATTTTTAATGGATCTGAAATGAAAAATCACAAACCAATAGAATAATCATCAAACTTTTATTACCACTAACAGTTAGGCTACATAACAAAACCTAAAATATTTTATATATTATATATATTTTATATTACATGCGCTTCATGAGGCACACGTGCGCGGCCTCTTGCTCTCTCTCCCTCTCTGCCGTGCACGCGCTACACGGTTTGGAGCACAGTCTCTGTCTCGCGGGCGCGCTCGCTCTAGATTCCGGAGATTCATTCATTCATTTTCAGTTGACATTTTCGGCTGGCTTTTTTATTTCGGCCCGAAACCGATAATGCCATTTTCGGCGAGCGAAATTTCGGTGCACCCCTACATTCTTTACACGAAAAATTATATAAAAAATTCACAGACAACATTTGTTCACATTCATTGCAAAATTCAAACGGGATTAGAAAATAATTATTTTCCCTCATTCACTTGCATTGACGATTTTTCAACCTAGAGGTCCAGCGGGGTTAGCGGAAGGGGCGGGACTTACCAGCTCTATACAGTTTGTTACTGTAAAATGCACTAAATTAAAACTCGAGTTAAAACTAATTTCACTTCTGCCTTAAATTGACCAACTGTCATTTAAATGCATTAACTAAAATGTATAAAGCATTAATAATGTGAGCAAAGAGTTATTATGAACTTTCATTAGAAACCACTAAAAAACTTAAATACATAAAAAGATTTCCACTGGACCAGCAACTACACAGTCCCCGCCTGTTAAATAAAGCAACATGCAGCGTATCATCGATGTTTCTAGATCTTCTGCTGGACTGAAACACAGGCTCTACTCTTCAGCACAACGGTGACCCAAAAAACTACATTTTACAGTAAACTACTGGCATGGCAACAGTGTTGCCAGTATAAACCTGTTTTATAACTTAAAGTTTATTACTGTTAAAATAAAAATGGTATGATATTGTAATAATTTGGTCTTTTTCTACAGTAAGGGCTAACAGTGTACTATATGTAGCCAATGTTTATTTCTGTTTATACTTTCAACTGGTTTACTTTCTTATATTTGGAAGAAATTACATTATTATATTCTGTTGTCCATGAGCAAAAAAACAAACAAACTCCGTAATTTATATATTTTAGATTTTGGCAGATCAGCTCCTCCCACAGCAGTCACATCATCAGTGAAGCTCCTCCCACTGTAATTCATCATCAGTGAAGCTCCTCCCACTGTAATTCTCCAATAAATGCTGGAATATCCCCACCAGTCTACAAGTGAAGACGAGCATGAAAGCATCAGGAAGAGCTGAAATCTGCAGAGACTGAGTTTATTAAAGAGGACAGTGAGAACACGAGTGATCCAGAACCCTGCAGAATGAAACACACTGAAGACACTGAGGAACAAAGAGGTTGGTGTTTATTCCTCATTCATTCATGATGCTGGAGAACATTCATGTTAGAAACATTCAAGCACTTCTTCACATTTACACAAACAGTTCAACTGTGAACTGGCTGCAAACTTTTTATTTTATTATCATTAAAGGGAGGTTTCATATTAATTGTTAACATCAGGTCAAACTAAATGTAAATATTTTAACATATATATATATATATATATAATTTCAGATTTATTTTATATATGGTTTACAATTTTACCAGAATTTTGACCTGAATATTGTGCGCATTTTTACAAACATGTACAACCAGTAATAATCATTCCAAAATGTACAATCTACTCCTCTTTACTGCAAACATTTGTTGTGTTCTCGCAGTGAAATTCACTTGATCTTGTGTTTCTTGTGTCCCACATGCATGTGACGTCAATGGTAGGAGAAGTTTAGTGTGAACGGCCCATAATAATTAAAACCTTTTAGTAGTTTTTAACATAATTACTGGTACTGGTCATATAATTAGAATATCATCAAAAATAAAAAAATTCAACTTAACAGGTGAAAGTAATATATTATATAGACTCATTTCAAGCCTTTATTTGTTATAATTTTGATGATTATGGCTTACAGTTTATGAAATCCACGAAATCAAAATCCCAGAAAATTTGAATATTACATGAAATCACACAGTCATTACAAGGTGATACCATGGTCATTGTTCCGTTTTCTTCCTACGGAAAGGGCAACCCAGTGTACAAAGGATATCACTCGGTATTCCACATTTATTTGTTTATTTTATTTTTGGTTCACAAAGGATAACCAGGTAATAAACCTGAAAGAAAATAGGAAATGTAACGTTTAAATTTTCCTGTGCATACTATAAACAGCCCCAGTTCATTACCTCAATATCCCAATAACAATAAGAAACAATAAATATCATTAATCTAAATACAAATATATAATAATATCAATATACTATACAATTATAATAATTTCATAATTTTTATGTACACACTTCAAACATTTTGCAGCATACTCAAGTCCTACCAAAACCCAATGTAAAATGCATGCAGTCTTTTCTGCAAGCAGGAAACTACAGCTCCCAAGATGCCCCGCGACAAAACAGGAAGTGGTTTGTTACTTACGTTAAAAGCCGGTCCGTGATTCATATTTCAACAAACAACGCAAAGTTAAAGAAAGTAAACAAGAATGGACACGTATAATATAGCAATGTTATAAGTAAGTCTCAATGTAAGCCTTATATCCCACAGCTACACAACCTCGTCAAACTTATACCTTTGGAGCATAGCGTTAACTGTAGCGTGCAACAAACATAAACACAGTTACAACAACATAGCATGGCAACAGCAGACAACATAAAGCAGACACGAAAAGAGAGAGCTTACCAAGTGGCTGCACACCGGGTTGAAAGTCATTGCCAACTAAATGAATCGCACTTCCTTTTCACAGAGTAAACACCGGTCACATGATTCACAGCACACTCCTCTCTTAAAGAGGCATTACACTATTAGGCTACTAAACCTCAAACGTTTCTCCATAAGTTAATAAATATCTCCATTTGTTAATTAATAAATAAATAATAACTTCACAAGTTGACAGAATTCCACAGAAAGCACAACAGTCATTGAACCAGGTTTTGGTTCTTTTGGCAGTGTGGGCAGGTGCAAATCCTGCTGGAAAATGAAGGAAGCATGAAGTGCTCTGAAAATGTGCTGGTAGATGTAATGATCATATACATAATTGTTAGATAATTGTGTAATTGATCAAGCATATTTAATAGTTCTAACTACAGAAACATAATATTTGTCCCTATAATGTTTTAAAAAATAATAACTGGAAGATCAGTGTACCCCATTCATGGAAAGTTTCAAGGATGTTTAATTAATTTATAAAAAGACATAAATTATTGTAATACTTTATAACAGTTGTCTGTTACATCTGGCATAATTTTTTTTATCTCCATTCACTCCATATTTCTCTCTGAATTATTGAATATTTTGATTATTTAGAAAATTTGACAATTTGTTTTTCTTTTTTATGTCAGACCCGATGGAAGAGAGTGAAGAACTGAGTGAAGTGGAGGAGGAGAGTGAAGGGGAAGAGGAACATCATGTCAAACCTGGAGAAAAACCTTTGAGTCGCTCAAAGACTAAAAATAAATTTTTAAAGAAAAGAAGAGCCAATAAATCTTTCACCTGCACTCAGTGTGGAAAGATTTTCAGTCAATCAGCAAACCTTAAGAGTCACATGATGATCCACACCGGAGAGAAGCCGTTCACATGCCATCAGTGTGGGACAAGTTTCAGTCAATCATCATCCCTAAAGACACACCTGACAGTTCATATGAAGGAGAAGCCACATTCATGTTCTGTGTGTGGAAAGAGTTTTTCACTGCTGCAAAATTTACATGCTCATCAGAAAATACACACTGGTGTGAGAGAGTACATGTGCTTTGAGTGTAAGAAGACTTTTGCTACATGGAACATTTTAAAAAAGCACAAGAGAATTCACACTGGAGAAAAACCTTACAAGTGTTCACACTGTGACAAGAGATTCAGTGTGTCAGCTAATCTGAAAAAACATGAGAAGATCCACAGCAGAGAGAAGCCGCACACGTGTGATCAGTGCGGGAAGAGTTTCTCTTTTAAAAGTCACCTGAAGCTACACATGAAGATCCATGCAGTGCAGAAACCACATCACCACAGTCTGAGATCACGGTAAGAAGATCATCTTTATGCGCTGAGAAACAAAAGCTGCTTTTTCCACCTTCGGAAAAGGTTCCAGTTGTGTTTCCACTTGAGTCTGGTACGGCACGGCACAATTACAAACCGTTCTCGGCCCTGAACTCTCAGCACACTTGGCTAACCGTGCCGAACCGTGATGGAAGAATGTGTGTACTAGTGCTAGAACTAGTCTTTCTAATTCTAATGATTCTTTCCAGAGATTCGTTCATTTTCAGTTCGTTCACCAAAATGATTCGTTCATTGATTCGTTCAGTGACAATTTCTTCATATTACATAAATACGCCAGCAGGTGGTGAAAAATTGTCTCAAGTCAACGAACTTATTTACTTGTAACAAAAAAAAATGATTTGGCTTTATTAAAATGTGTTTCTAATTTACTCATTACACTGATAAAATAAGTCAAAATAAGTGGTTCAGATGACCAAAGCATAAAGGTTTTCTTGCATGATTAACATTTTAATTGTTTGGTCAGACATTTGCATATTCATAAATCTGGGATTATGTTAAACGTTGAGTTATGTTCTATGTTAAGTGCGAATATAAACAATCGTATGTGCACAGTACCTATAACTGTGCTTTGCCTCTGCTGATTGCTGAATGAGATTGACTCGCATACTAAATGACGACCTACCCGGTACTCTCTCATTCATTTCATTCACAAACAAAATGTAATTTCACTGAAGAGCACCCAGACATGACTGTAAACATTGGGCCTCCTGTTCAGACATTACCTGAGCATGCTGACGCAGAAGAGGCTGACATCAGAGCTGCATTAATGATGTGTTTTAATGGCGGGGAACGAGTGATTCTTTGAATACACCAATGCCATATTTTTGTAACACTGTCGTTTGTGTTTGAGGACATCTGAACTGTCATGAATTGTATTATATTCTCCTCCATTGAATAAACCCTTGTATCTCTAAAACTATGCATTCTGTGAATAATTTCATTAGAGCGTGTCATGTGAGCTTTAGAGAAGGCTGATACATTTTATTGTCATGTAAACACCTACTTGACTAATGTCTGGCCAGGAGCTCAATTCTTGCTTTATGGTCCTCAATCAACGACCCTTTCACACTGCTGCCGACATGAGACATTCTTTTATAAATATTATTTTGTCTGAATTCAGCCATTATAGCCTATTCAGGCCCTATTCAACTCCAAGCCCACTATTCACCTATTATCAGAAGTCTTTCTAGAAAACAAACCCCCCAAAAAAGCATGTTCTTGGGACCTTATGTGAATTCTTGTAACAAAATAGATTGTGAAATAGATATAGCTCCTGCTCCTGCAATTTAAAATTAATATTACACTTTTACTCAAAAATCACTTCGAGTGCTAGCTAGCAACATTGCAAACACTGATGTGAGAAATTCGTACCTCGCTAAACAGCTAAGAAACACAGGCTGGGAACAAGTAAAATAATGTAAAAACACAACTTACCAGGATTCAATTCAAATTTATTTGTATAGCGCTTTTCACAATACATATTGTTTCAAAGCAGCTTTACAGAAAGTGCATTTCAGAAATATACACAGAAATACAATACAATTAGTTAAAGGAGAACTCCGGCGCAAAATGAACCTTTGGTCTAATTACACATTGTTACCTAGTCAACCGTTATCTGAGATTTGTTTTCATGATTATCGAATGTAAATAGTTTTATCTCTAAAAACAGTTTAGCCTATAACGCTAGTATAACGCTAGTATATGGGGCATGGAGTAATGACAAATAAAAATCACTTGTTAATACCACTAACAAGGCTCAAAATAGCCCCACACTAACACGGCAGCATAATGAGGGTCCCCTACCTTCAAACCGAAGCATTGAGAACTTTGTCAGTGTCCAGACAGTTTAATAAGAAGATATTTTATACATACAGTCAACTTCACGTATACAAGCAGAAGCCATCTTAGAAAAACAGACTCGATCAGTCGATCTACGAATGCCGATCCAAGTGTGCTGGACCATATGAGATTCTACACAGTTCAGCGCAATCACTTCAATCTCAGATAGGGTTTTAATTATTCTTATTTCTTTTGATTATTTTAATTTCTTTTATGTAAAGCTCTTTGAATTACCACTGGTTGGCTTTGCATTTACTGAATGAGCACTGTGCCACTGTTCGTCCGACTGTTTGCACTGTATTTTATTTTCTAAACTGTTTTAATTATTCTTATTTCTTTTATTATCTATGTAATTATTTTAATTTCTTTGAAATTTCTTTGTAAAGCACTTTGAATTACCACTGTGTATGAAATGTGCTATATAAATAAACTTGCCTTGACTATAAACAGGACTGTTGCACAAGTGTAGCTCTCAATGAAAAAAAAACTACTAGGAGTTAAGCACTCCTTGCTTTACAAAAGTGTTTGAAGTAACAGTAAAGGAATGTTATAAAATATGTTCAAACGTCAATTGACTGCTTTTTCTGTCCGTTCATGTATTTATGTCATAAGTTATTAGGTAACAGATATGTAACTTTTTTATACTGAATATAATGTACGGACTGTTACTGAATAGTTGTCTAGACTAGGTTGCCACTTCTTTATTCAGAGTAGCCTACATGATTCCTCATGGTTGAGTTGAGAAGAATGTTTTTACAAAGAGGGGGAAATGTTGTAAATAGTGTAATTCCTAATGCCGCCTCTAGAGACGCTGTGTTTTAAGGAGAAGAACTGAGTTTAAAAAAGAGAGAAGAAGAAGTGTGCTGAGTGTTAAACATGTGAAGTTACTGTTCGGAATAAAATACTAGATATACGGTGTTGCGCTTATTACTTACAAGACCTAACAGGGCTCAAATAATTTCCGAGAGAACGCAAAAAAAATTCTCCCGTCTCATATTTTTTCTTCACCATGTCCCTTCAGGGGCTCCGTAGTGCCACTCCCTAAACGTCAGCTCCAAAAACGGGAAAATAAAGACATTTTAGCTCACGACATAAATTCATATAATTTGGCACAACTCCGCTAAATCTTACACCCAGGATACGCAGATTGTAGGCTACTATATGGCAGAAATTGTTCGTATGACTTTTCGCTTGTTTCCTGCTTCCGGTGATCGCAGCGCTCGCGGAGAGATTCGCCATTACCAGCGCGAGTGGCGCATATAAATCTGAACCATGGCCTCCTCAAGCCCCACAACAGAGACAGCAGGTAACTTTCTCCCTTTAAGACCAATTTTAGACTAAATCTCAAAATTAATGTGTTAACTAAGCACAGATACGTGTGCGTTTTCTCCAGAGTCTTCGTTCTGTTTTTACTTTCGTTTTCTGCGAGGAAATCTGTTTACCTCCATTTCTGAAAAGGGCCTGCATTTATTAGCTTTCCTTCATCGTTACTTACACTTCGTGTTGTCAGTTATTTCATTTTAATTTATGTTTATAGAGGATTCCTGCAAAGCAATTGCAAACATTTAAACATTTTGAAATGGTTGAATATGAATATGGTTGAAATGGCAACAAAATGTACTGTGAATTTCCTATGAAACAAATGAGCCAAGCAGCCTTGAATCTGGACTTGTCACTACTTTATAATGAAGACTTTTAAGTGGTGTTTTTGAGTTTGAAATGATCTGGTGAATGTTTAATGCTGCAAAGAGATGTTGATCACATGACAAACTGTTAACTAATCAGATCAATGGATGAATCTGCTTGTTTTTGTATTTAATCAAAAAAAGATGCCTCACAGCCTATATTTTTAATATTTTAATTAGTCAAATTAAGGAAATTAATACAATTGTTTTCTCTTTTTTTTTTGTAGGTAGAAGGGGCAGCTTTATTTTTGATCATCCGAATAGTGAGTATAAAACGTTCACAAATGTTTTTGAATCCATTCCCAATCAATACATTTTAGTTTAATTGATGTCCTATTGATGTTTATTAATGTCTTCTTCTCTCTCTCTGATTCTGTCACTCTTGTTCAGTGTCTTTGAGACTGGTGATGGTGGGAAGGACCGGAGCAGGCAAAAGCTCTTCTTGGAAACACCATTCTGGGCAGAAAAGCGTTCAGAGTCGCCAAAAGCCCTTCATCTGTGACCAAAGAGTGTGGGAAAGAGTCTGAAGAAGTTGCCGGAAGAGAAATTACAGTGGTAGATACTCCTGGTATGTTTGACACTGATGTTAGAGAGGAGGAGTTTCTGAAACAGAAGATCAGTAAGTGTATAAACATGACGGCACCTGGACCTCACGCCATCATCCTGGTCATTAAACTGGAGACATTCACTAAAGAAGAGAGAAACTCAGTGGAGAAGATCAGGGCTGTATTTGGAGAAGAAGCAGATAAACACACACTCATCCTCTTCACACACGGTGATCAACTGACAGAAGGCACTATTGAAGAATTCATTAAAGCCAGTGAGGATCTCAGTGATATCCTGAGTCGCTGTGGAGGAAGATATCATGTGTTCAATAATAAAGACATGGAGGATCGTAATCAGTGTTGTGGAGCTGCTGGAGAAGGTGGATGCCATGGTCTCTGATAATGGAGGAGGATTTTACACCAATGACTCTTACCAGGACGTGGAGCTCATGCTGAACAATAAAGAAGAGGAACTGAGACAAGAATATGAGAAGAAACTACAAGAAAAAGAGAGGGAACTGGAATCCAAATTTACAGAAGAGAAGAGGAAACTACAGGAGAAAATAGAGACACTATCAGTATCTGAGCAGGAAAAAGAAGAGAAGATCAAAGAGCTGGAACGACCTGAAACCAGAGTAAAAAGTGTAAAAAGACTGAGTACAATCGTTATTATAAAGCAAAACTCAGAGGGAGCAGACAGGAGGCAGAGCAGACTTGTGTTAAGAAGAATATAGTAATAAAGATCTTCGAGAAGATTCTCAACATCAAACGATAATCACATTCCAGTTGGAATGTATAACATTTGTAATATGTATATTGTATAATTTCAATTGCATATAGTGTACAATAATCTTAATATTACTTGTAGCTTTTGTACTGTAAATATCATGAAATTGTCTGTTTTGTCATATTTGTGCTTTGAGAACCAATTTTTTTTTAATTATGATACAATTTCAGCTCACGGAAAAAACTGCTCTATGTTCAATCCATTTTTAAAAAGTTATTTTTTAATATGTTTATTTTTTTTATATCATGAATGTCTTGACTTTGGAGCATCTATTGTTATCTTGACAGCCCTTCAGCCTTTGATAGCAATTATTCTGCCTGTTAAAAATAAATCTCTAATTAACCAAGTAATAAATGTATTTTGTACTTTATCAATGAATGGAAGATCATTTAATTAAATTATTTCCTTTTAATTTTGACATATTTTGATCCCCAAATAGAGACTTGGTTTTTAACTGAGTGAGCCACACAATTCCACCACTCCATCAGGGTGTCTTTTAAAGGGAACAATCACATTTCTTAACATTTATAATTAAGCCAGAGACGGACGAAAACATATTTAAACAAAACACATGGCTGCTGCATCTATTTCTCGACCTCTTCTAAAAAACTGCTCTCGAAATCAATTTGCTCCACACTCCAGTCCGGCAGGGGGCGGTAATGCACCGGAAGCTGGTTTCCAGCCTGACATTTTTTCTTTCCACTTTGTGCTTGCAATGCTATGCTAGACCTTTCGCCGTTTCAGCGACAAGGAGAGGTCCGTTCGTACAGCACGACGATTCTGAGCTCGTTTCTAAACTTAAGTATTCTAGTAACGTTATTATCTCAAAGGATTTTGTTTTTCCTGTAAGGTAAGTTAAAAATGTGTCCCCCCTGACTTAGGTTGACTTGTGTAATGGTAACGTCATGATGTTTGATATAGATAGATTTCATGATGATAGATGATAAGGGACAGTTGTGACACAAATTTTGTTCTTCTTCTCATAAAGTTCGAGCTGTCTTTGTGTTCACACATTAACGTAATTTCTCTGCGTGGCAAATCTGAATACTGCTAAGATAGGCCTATTCGAGGAAGACGTTACATTTGTAATTTTCTTACGCTTCTTTTATTTTGATTAGGTTGTTATTCCGGTCTCATCATGAAAATGAACGTTTTGGACAACTTGCTAGCATTCTAATATGCTGAGAAAATCGGGGGAAACACCCAAGATGGTCATAGGAGGAGGACTATGTGTAACGGTGGGTAAGTTATGGATCCATTCACTGATTTTCATCGAGTTGGGTGAATCCAATTTGTTTGCTGATTCAGAAAGTTCTGCTCATATACGCAAGTTATTGATGTCTGATTCAGATATTCTTTACGCGTGGAATTCTATTCTGATATGATTTGAAACCGATCAAGGCTTTATATGGCAGAAAAAGAAGGCTCCGTGACCTATGATGAGGGAAACAACAACCAGTGATACCCTTGGTAGTACCATCAAATGATAGCCTATAGCGATGTCATCAGGATACACATACACCGGTAGGCAGTGGCCCACCTTCCCACATAGGAGGGGACGTTCTCGCGACCTTGTGCAACGTTCCCTAAAAGTTCTCTAAAAGTAACGAAAGTTCCGAACCTTTACAGAACATTAGGGACGTTCATAGAACGTCCTCTTTTGGTTATGAAAGTGCTGCAGTTCAAGGTTCCTTATATGACTTTAGGGGGACGTTCTATTTGGGGTATGTTATGGTCACATAGCAAACGTTACAAAGTGGACATTCGGGACGTTAACAGAACGTTCTCGCATGGTCCTCTGTTGGTCATATAATAACGTTCCCGTTATTACTTTAGGGGGACGTTCGATGTTGGTTATTCTATGGTCACACAACAACGTTACAAAGAGGACATTCGTGACGTTAACAGAACGTTCTCGCATGGTCCTCTGTTGGTCATATAATAACGTTCCCAATGTGACTTTAGGGGGACGTTCGATGTTGGTTATTCTATGGTCACACAACAACGTTACAAAGAGGACATTCGGGACGTTAACAGAACGTTCTCGCATGGTCCTCTGTTGGTCATATAATAACGTTCCAATGTGACTTTAGGGGACGTTCCATACTGGTTATTAAATGGTCACACAACAACGTTACAAAGAGGACATTCGGGACGTTAACAGAACGTTCTCGCATGGTCCTCTGTAGTCATATCGCTACCAATGTGACTTTAGATGAACGTTCTAGGTCACACAACAACGTTACAAATATGACAGATTAATGAAAGCAATGTATTAAATGTAGCCTACATAGGGCTGCCTCACGCAATTGAGCGTGAGACTCACGCAATTGGCCCTTTTCACACGCTCTCACGCCACACATCCATTTTCTCACGCAGAAAATAATCACGGAGCAAAGAGGACACTGACAACGACAGACAAGAGCAGGTTACTTTTGATAAATTATCAGCTCTCAGATTCTGTCAATTTTATTACGCAATTCAACCAATAGGCTAAATACCGTTTTGGCACTTGTAAATGTGAAGTGACAGATCTCTGCGCCTCAGTTCAAGCGGCACGAACAGATCAAACTCTAACTCTTCTTTACTATTAGTAAATAAACCCGAACTTACCGAAATGTATAGGCCTATGTCTCGGATCAATCAGTGTGTTTCAACCGCGGTAAGAAGTCAATAAAACAGGTCGGCTAGAACAATGTCACACATAAGTTTCATTTAGCCTACATCAGGAAAGCAATAATGACCATTTGGCTGGAAAAATTAGCTATAGAGTTTTTGTTAAATATGTCCAATATTAGGCTACATATTATATTTTTACTTAGCCTATATCATTAAAATATTATAAAGTTGTTATTATAATAAAGAACGCATTATATTTCATTTAAGTTGTTATTTTTAACCTTTAATAAAAAATAGCCTAGGGCTCTCTATGTTTACAGCATTAGTGATGTATTTTTTAGCATGTTTCTACTTTAACTAATAATTATCAAAATGAATCGATATTGAATCAAGATGTAAAGCAATGATAAATACAGTAACCTGCGAGTAATTAAAATAACATTTTAACATGTTAGTAAAACCTAATCAAAATAAGTTACCAAATGTTTTGAAAATCACAACTTATTGTGATGCAAGTTTTTCTCTCTCACAGAGATCACATTGAGATCACGTTTAATGGAGCACAAAAATATAAATAGAGTAGGCTAATTTGTTTGCATCTACATCTGTCTGCATGGACTTGCTTACTCCTATTATCAACGCGGCCACGACATTGGAAAGCCATTACAAGTATGAAAAACAATACAATGTCATAGATCAAGGCAACGTGAAAATAAGCGATGCATAATGCAGTTCAATTTTCACCACAGATTTACATTGGAAAATTGTGGAGTTTTGTGGAGCTCTGACACTGTCTCCTAGCCTACTGCTGAAACCGCATGCTACATTTGAATATATCAAGCGCACTTTACGACTTAGTCTAAAAATACTTACCAACATTGAGTGCAGAATGGTGAACACATTTACCATTTATTATTTTCTATATGTCTATATTTCTCTATATAAATATTCAAAATGAATATTTTGGCGAGGCACTGCCACACCCGCGGCTGACTCAGAAGGAAGAGCTGCAGTCCCATTCAACTGTGAGCCACTGCTGCTGGTGCTGTCTATTCCATTATCGGTCCTTATGTGTGGAGTGGGGAGCGCGCTTACTGCAGGGCATGGAAGCGCCGGCGCAATCACTTGCATTTTTTTCCTGTCAACAGTGTAAACAACTTAAATACTCCATAATTTCTGGTCATACAGATAAGAATCACATTATTCAAGGCTTTTATTGTGTAAACTGACAATATCAAGAAAACGTTGTGCTTTTGCAAAATAAACCACCACAAAGGACTGTTTTAAAGCTGACAAGCTGATATGAATATGAAGATTGAAGATTGTTGTATTGCATGTATTTTCTAAAAGATGAATATGACATTTCGTTAATTAAAAAAATAAGCACTTCAATGTTGTATTACAACAAGTTTTGTTCTGTTAGATGTGTTTTGACTGTTTCTTGTATTTTGTATAATTATATGAAGATATATTAACCAAAAAAATATATATAGGCTATATAAATATAAACAAAAAACAAAACCCCAAAAATTATATATATATATATATATATAGGCTATATATATTTTTTTAAGAAGAAATCCCGCTTGATATTCATAATTTCAGGAAAGCAGCTGCTAGATAAAGTGGACAAAGTTAATGGCGATTTCAAATTGTCAAGTCAATAGCTATGTGATGACCACAAAGATCACAACACTGAACTTCCCCCAGAATGGAAGACATTTTTTTTACAAGCGAAGAAAAAATCAATTGGATGAGTCACATCTGAGAAGAAGAAACAGGTAAGACGTTTAATACATTAGGCTACAACAATTATACATTACAATAATGAACGATTTTTCATGAGAAAATGTTAGGTAGCGTATAATAGCCTATAACGAATAAAAATACGAAAATTTTACAACCGTGAATTATGACTTATTGGGTCTATTTGCACTTCAACATTTTTAAATACATTTTTAAAAATATACTAAAATTTTAATTATTATAATATACATTCTTTATTAGTAAATAACACTAAATTATGCTCACAACAATTATTTATTTGAACACAATACTTTCAATATAACGCAAAGTAGCTATGGTGATATAAGGTCCATGTTTTAGGCTAATTAAAATAATAATATTATAGGCTATAGGTCAAGCCTACACACACACACGAAGATATACCCAAGTTGCATTAATTAATTAGTTAGCCTAATTATTGGGTGCGGAAACCCAGTTTTTTTTTGTTTTCATTTATATTATATTATAATATAACGTAATTATTAGCCTAGTATTATAACGCAATATATCATTATTAATACACATTAAAAAATTTAAATAAAATAAAAAACGTTTAACACCTATGTCACAAATTCTAAATCTGGCAGCGGGCATATATAAGCTGGGGTCCAGTGACCATCGCGCTCACACAGCCCAACTCTTTGACTCGACTCGACATACCTAACTCACCTTGTAGTGGACATCCCAACTGGACATCCCAACTGTCAGTTTCTCTGAGGTAGGCCTAAATGTATTTTTAATTAACCATTTTAACACAAAACAAAATGACATATAATTCCATATTATTATTATTATCATGTCTACATATTTTATAAGGGACAGTAGCCTTTGAGCGAAATTTTCTCATGGTAAAACGTCCGTTTCCACAAGAAATGTAATAAATTGTCATAAAATTGACGGACTGTCTTTTCCAGTAGTAAATGTACAACATTTACTCACACAAACTGCTTTTCCGTCTTTTTCTTTAACTTATACCACTCGTCCGCACTGTTAAACGCCGTTAGGCTACAATTGTCGTTAAATACCGTTATGTTTACTTGACGTCATTTGGTCCTAAAGGAGTACGCCTATCTATCCTTTTCAGATAAGCTGAATAGATAAGCTTATTTTTTTAGGGTTAAGTCTGTCATGTTTAAAATTAGCTACTTTAAAATAAATTATGAATACAATTATTATCAATATTGTAAGTTTATTTGAAAATCAGCGCGCCTTCTCACAGGCTTGGCTGTGAGCGCGCGCGCACCTCGGCCTCCGCACGAGCGCGGAGGAGCCGTCATCACGTGTGGGCGCGAGACCCCATTTCGCGTGGGACGTGTGAACAGAAAACACTAAATGACATATAAAATATGTAGACATGATAATAATAATAATAATAGTAATAATAAGATGGAATTATAAGGACAGTAGCTTTTGAGCGAAGTTTCTCATGAAAACGGCCGTTTTCACAATTAATGTAATAAATTGTCCATAAAATTGATCCGACTGTCTTTTCCAGTAGTAAATTTACCACATTGCTTATGTGCTTTTTCGTCTTTTTCTTTAACTTTATAGCACTACCACTCGTCCGCACTGTTAAACGCCATATGCTATAATTGTCATTAAATGCCCGTTATGTCTACGTGACGTAATTTTGCCTAAAGGAGTAGTCTATCCTTTTCAGATAAGCTTAATTTTTTAGGGTTATGTCTGTCATGTTAACATTAGCTACTTTAAAATAAATTATGAAGGCAGTTATTATAAATATTGTATACTTTATTTTAATATTAACGTGCCTTCTCAACAGGCTTGGCTGTGGAGCGCCGGCGGCGGCCCCTCAGCCTCCGCAACAGCCAGCTCCCAGTTTGCGCTTATATTTTCAAAACGAGCCTACAATAGCTATTAGCAGAAATAAGCCTTATTGGTGATAATAAAGGTCCATGTTTAATAATGTTCATGAAATTACATTTTTATTGGTTTTCTTTATATTCTACATAACAAAATCAGAACAAACAATAAATACACGGTATAAAAAAACACACAAACAAAATAAAATAAAAACTAATTAAATAAATAAATAATAATAATTATTATTATAGAAATTACACTTAATGCACAACCGGGTAAGTCACAATTTAGGCATGGATCTAGTATCATCTATATTCCTTTGAAGTAACAGTGTAAATACAATTCTCCACATCAAGGTTTATGTGATTTCCATTCACTTTATGCATCTTTTCTGTGCTTTCCAGACCCTGCCCCACAGACAGACTAGCATGATGTCATCTCAGAAGGTAGGCTTGTCTTGCAAAAAAGGTTTTTTAAATTTACAGCATATTGCTGACATGCCAGAAAAAAAAAATTCACCTTAATGTGGAGTGAAAGATCACTGTATTTGTTTCAAAAATTAATGATTCTTTAGGTTTTCTATTTAAATACATGTGTACCCATTTGCAGAGAAAAAAACACATATCAGTGTCACACAACTGGATGCCTGCAGAAGCTAGGAAAAGAGAATACAAACGACTATAGCAGAGGGTGCAAAGGAAAATGAGGAAATGTGCACATTAATGCAGCTGGTCCTAGTACTGTGCTAGACAGTGAAGCACACAATCCCAGGGACACTATGCCAATCTGGAACCCAGGCCTAAAAAATGCAATGACTGAAGAATCTAATAGTGACAGCGATGAAATGTCATTTGTCAATACTGACATCAATGCAGTCACATCGCTACAACATACAATGGCAGAAGACACAGAGAATATGGTTCTTGAATATTCCAGTAGTGACATGGATGGAGAGTTTTTTGAGAATACTGCCAACATTGATATGCCCACTGAAAATTTAGCAGAGGAGTTAAAGAAGTGGATCAATGAATATAATATCAAGCACAATGCTGCAGACAAACTGCTCAAAATTCTCAGAGATCAAGGGCATAAACACCTGCCATCTACTACTAAAACATTATTAAAAACGGATCATGTTGAAAGCCAAATGGTGTCTGGTGTGGAATGCATTAAATTAGGAGTGACTGAACAATTAATCATGTGCTTGAATCGGTATCCCAACAATTATGCAAAAGACATCACTGAGCTTGAGATTTCCCTCAATGTAGATGGACTGCCACTCTTTAAGAGCACTGGTAAATCTTTCTGGCCTGTACTCTGCACAGTACATCTAAACCAGCAAGCACATTTCCTTTGGACCATTGCCCTTACTGAAGCCAAGCCCAAAATCACTGGATTTCATTTAAATCATATCAGATGAATTGAAAAATGATACAAATGAATGGCTTTGCATGGGGAGAAGAACAACACTCAATGTGAGATTGAGATGCATTACCTGTGATGCACCAGCAAAAGCCATGCTGAAGTGCATCAAACAATTCTCAGGTTACTATGGCTGTGACAAATGCACCCAAAAAGGCAACTGGGAGGGGCGCATCACGTACCAACAAGTGCATGACCTCACTTTGAGGAATGATGTCTCATTTAGAGAGCAACACCAGCCAGAACATCATCACGAAAATGCCGTGTCCCCTTTCAGCAATCTCCAAATTGACATGATCAAGTCTTTCCCTGCTGACTACATGCACCAATGCTGCCTGGGAGTGATGAGAAAATTGCTCCTACTATGGTCACGGGGCAAGTCGGAGAATCGGCTATCGCCAGCTCAGCTGAGGGAGGTCAATCAGAGGCTAAGGAATTTGAGAAGTGACATACCCCATATTTTTGCCAGGAAGCCACGCAGTCTGGAGGAATTGGAGAGGTGGAAGGCCACTGAATTCAGGCAGTTTATGCTCTACACTGGCAAAGTTGTTCTCAGGGGAATCCTGCCAGAAACCCTGTACAGTCATTTCATGGCCTTTAGTGTGGCTTTGTGTATACTAGTGTCTCCACATTTAACACAAACCCACAATGTGTATGCCCATGAGCTCCTCACATATTTTGTAGAACAAGGCCGGCACATATATGGGAAAGAATTCTAGTGTACAATGTGCACTCACTGCTTCACCTCACTGCTGATGCCTCCACATATGGATCATTAGACAAATGCAGTGCCTGTGCGTTTGAGAGCTACCTCCACCAGCTGAAGAAGATGGTTAGATCAGGAAACCATGTTCTAGTCCAAGCAGCAAAACGGCTCCAAGAACGTTCACAGATTCCTATACAAACAAATGAAGAGAGGACCAATACAATTGAAACATCCTAATAATGTTTACATTGTTAGCCCAACATCCTGCTGTGAAGTTCTGGAGAGGACCAACTCCGGAAAGTTCTTTATGTAGAGTCTTCTCACACTTAACGGCGTACCTTTACGAGCCATGTGACTCAATGATCTATGGAGCCTATGTATGTGGTCCATCAAAGATGGAGATTCTGGACAAGACAAACTTGCAAGGAAGGGCAATGATCCATGAGGACGGGCATGGCCGCAAAGTTGTCTTTTCTCTCCTTCATGACCTTGATTAAGGAAATATGGAA
>JARPMJ010004760.1:0-71597 GCA_033366665.1 Phoxinus dragarum
TGGTGTCAGAGGGAGAAGACAATACATCCTGCAGCTCGCTGGAGGGGGTCCGGCTGCAGAATCATCTCTAAAACTTCACTGCAAGTCAAGCCCTTTCTCATGTTGCTTGCTGCTCTTCTTACCATCAAATGACCAGCAGGCTTGCATGCAAGTGTTTAAATCCACTTGCTTAGTTTTTGTTTAGTCTGCATTTCTCACCATCAAAAGGCATCAGATGCATAAACACACTTACTTTGTTTTTGTTTACTCTATGTAGTTCTGAGAGCTGAGGTGCATATTTTGATTTTCTCAGACGCATCAAGGTGAGTTCTCTCTCTCTCTCTCTCTCTCTCACACACACACACACACACACACACACACACACACACACACACACACACACACACACACACTTTATTATGCTATTATACTCCATATAACTCCATGTAAAAGCCAGAAACTAAGCTTTTTTTTGCACAGGCCTATCTAAAGGGTTAATAGTGCCACCTGGTTATCAACAGTAAAAATTACAAATTGTACCTCTTCCCAACAGGGAAAACCACCAACAATAAAAAATGCATGATTATATGGTGTCATGGCTTTGCAATCAAAAAATTTGGTTATAATGGAAGTCAATGGGGCAAAAACAGCCACGAACAGTAAATGAGGGAGAAAAAGTTAAAATCTGATGCTGCACAAAAACTAACAATGCATCAAAACCAATGTTGTTTCTAATCTTTGACATGTCCAAGACTGTGATAAAAGGTTAAAAAAAAATCCAGTCCACAATCACATTTTATATTGAAAGTAAGTCATTTTGTGACAAAACTACGGTATACTGGACACAACAGAAAACCTGCAGTGTGAGAGCCGGAGTGCAGTGATAGATGCTCATCTCATGGATGAAGGAACAACAGCACACACACACTGTTCAGTTCTAAGGGCCAGAGACGGTGGAAAATGGCCATGAAAAGAGAACTACATATGACAACTTGGATAACATTTGCCATAAAAATATCAACATTATAAGTGGACTTTAGGTATAAAAAAATACCACTCTAAAGTCAGAAAGCATGTTAACGGATTTGTTAAACGTACGGTACAGAATAATATAAAGCAAATATTTGAATTGCATAACAGTAGAGGCGCTAATGCACCTCAGAGGCCTACCATTAATGTAAAGCAGTGTCTGACGCGGCGCATCTGAAGGTATTTCAGGAGACAGCTCTGTCAGAGCTCAGCCGGATTTAATGAGCGTTTAGGTTCAGCCTGTTGCTTATAGCAGGTTAGAGCTACTCTTCCTCTCTCCCGCTGAGGATGAAGACGACACCGGATCCTCCTCATCCAGCATGCACAGCCCGTCTGTGGCTAATCACAAGCGACAAGAGTCATTAATTATGAAACTTCCCCTTTCCCTTTCTCCCTTAACAAAACGACAGTAGTTTCCCACTGATCAGATGCTTTACGGTTATATTAGCTGCCTGTCTAGTTATCCCCCTGTTGTGTTCTTGTACTCTGAAAGGATTGTGGGCGTTGTTGCGGGATTGTTAGCGGGGTCCTGATGATGAGGCAGCGTGGCAGTGCGAGCCTGTCATGGCTTTTGAAAGGAGGGAATGATTTAATTGATCCAATTTTTAATGCATGAATCATGCGGATGAGTCTCGCACAGGGGCAGTCTTTCTGAAACGCCTGGTTTTGCAGGAGAATCATTCATCTTGCTTAGAGTGTCATGAACACCCTCATTTCAGCATAGGTCAGTTCATATGATAGTTTTGAAAAATGCGAAACAAGTCGCTTTCAGAGTGGAGGGAGGATGGGGGTGATGGGTAGGGTAAGAACAATTATAAACCTTATTAGCATGGCTCATGAATATTAATCAGAGCTCTTAATGTTTGCCCAGTTGTCAGCGGGTTTATTTACTTTTTCTCTTTTTTAAACTAAAGTAATACACAGATTTGTTCAGCGAAGCGGTCACAGCCATGTTTCATCGTAAATAAAACACGACTATTGACCAATCAGCATCAAGGACTGGAACTATCCATTTTATAAATTATTATATTATATCATAATATTCATTATATTTAACTTATTCAATATATCTATAATTTAAGGCATAAATACATGCTGAGCTGTTTGCAGACGTATTATATTATATTAACTGACATTTTATTATATTATATATGTACTTTATATTAAACTTTTTTTTAAAAGTATTGCATCTTGAAAATCACAAAACATTACAAATACAGATTTTTTTTTAATCAATAATTTAATACACAAATATTCTGAGCTATTTGCATTTGTAAAAAATGTATGTTCAAAAACTTTTGCATTTTTATCAACTTTTTGATTCATAAATATAAGTAGTTCAATTTGTTAACACGCTCAGAGGAAGGATGGATGAATGGGAGTTTGATTGCAAGACAATTAGTGTCATACTCCGTCATGATCTCCATAAGTCAAGAAACCTAATTTGTTGCACACATATATTTGAAAGGCTTGTCGCTGATTGAAAGGCTGCTGCTCTATCAGCATCAAGGAAGCAAGCCATGCAACATCTTAGTGTTTTTTCAAATGAACACCAACAAACGATGTTTCAAGGAATAGCTGATGTTAGACTAGCACTATACTGGATGAAAACATCACTTCCTGATCCAACGTCACATCAATGTGGATTTAAAATGCAGACGACAAAAAAACAAGTAAATTAAAAAAATACTACCTTTAAAATCACATGCCAAAATTTGCCAAGATCACCTCAGACCTTGTGTTGGTATCAGAAATAGGGAAGAGAAAACATTACCAATAGTTAGTTCCAGCTCACATTCTCTGTTCCAGAACCGATGACAGTTTGATGCTTTGGCTTCTTTTGGAACCATTTTCATTGCCGGAGAAGAAACATACAAGATAACTGGCCAATTTTTGTCTTAAACATAAGTTATTCAAACTTAACCTCTTGTTTATTGCACATGGATATAAAAGTAATATCCTCACAGTCTGTGTTGTTGGTCTAAATATCAGCATGGCCAAAGGCCGAATCTCAGCCATGCTGATAGCGCACTGAGAAGCCCTACAAGTGGATGACCTAGTTAGTGACTAGCACAGACAAGGCTGGAGAGGGAGGTGTTTGGCAGTGGTATGTAGAAGATTCATGGACAATCCCTTTGTAGAGCTTTGATGGAATTCGGTATCACGGGAGAGAAGAGGAGAAGAGCCATCCACAGCACTACACAGGATCCAGCAAGAGCATATAGATGGCTCTGGATCAAGTGGAGTATTGCTGCAAGAGAACAATAGCAGACTTATCCTTAACTGGGTGCCCAACACATCTGTTTTATCCCCTACGTCAAAGCAATGTTGCATACTAAAAAACAATAAAATGTGAAGAGGATTGGGATATTGTGAATTAAAACACAGGTTAAAATAAGTATTGCAAAGGGGGAAAAAAAAGGAATGGCAAAGAGAAACTCAAAGAAAAAAGTATTAAAGTTTTGGCTGATACTAAGCTGATACCTGATATTAAATACTATAATATTTTATCTAGGTAAATTTAAAATACGGCAAACTTCTATAGTAGCAAAATGCAAATTCACTGAGCTTACATTTAACAAGGTTATTCAATTATTGTTGTTTTTAAATATTAACTCTAAGTGAGCATTACATCATGGAAAAGGTACTCTAAAAAACAGGGAAAATTTGGATGCACAATAAAACCTCCAATATCGGCCATTAACAACGAATAAAAAAAACTCTTAATATCCACAGATAACTGATACACAGGTAGTACCCAAACATGTTGCGCACCTCTAGTTACTGTTACCAAAAGTAGTGAACTAACATTAAAGTTAGAGGGACAACATTTTTTGAAATGCACTATTCAACAATATAACTTAATTTAATCAGAAACATATTTCTGCCACAAAAACAAGGAGTGCAAAAACAATTATTGCATTTAGGTTTATCTCAATTATTACTGAGAGCAGTTAAGGTAGGGTGGGCAATGTTTTACATAGACACTTTTTGTTATAATGGTTGAAACGCTCTTCACATCTTGATAGCAATCAATAATAGAAGTGGTCTAAATATTTTAATGAGTAGATTTATATTCTGTGGAATTTTAAGGACCAAACATTGTTCTTCCAATCATTCCATTCGGTCCAAATGCAATGATTGGATGTCCTACCCGCCTGTCAACATATGCATTTCCATACCTCCGCACACCCTGCTCGTAGACATCACACATCTTCAGCGCGTTCCATGAGGATATGCAGAGTTAGACACTTAGTGACGCAAACAAACAGCAGCCGTCTTTTACAGTTCCTCCTGAACCAAAACAATGAGCTTATGCTGCGTACACGCCATGAATTAATTATCGCTCTGAAGGAAGGGTGGAATCTAATGCTTTCAAAGCTAGCTTAGCTATTGCTAGCCTCTCCAAAATTGCCTACCCTACCTTTAAACTTCAGAATGAGTCAACTTTGCCCATCTGTGTCTAGCTAAATATTCACTGAGTCCATTAAAGGTCCACCATTGCATCCATAAGCTCCAACTAATGTGTGAACACTGGGAGGCAGAAATTCACTTCTTACTGGCAAGCTGGGCTCAAACAGCCACCAGCCAGAAAAATAATGCATGGGAGTCAAGTGAGTTAGAAACTGAAGAGAAAAATCAATCAAGGTTTGACAACATGGAACAAAAAAGTATAATTTTCATAAAACTCTGAGTGCAATGATTAGCCATGCAGAAATGAATGTTTTCCTTTCACCATGAATTCCACTGATCATTCATCATTTTTTAGAGCCACTGCCAATAAGCATAGTTTGGTCTTTTGTGCAACTACATAGAAATAATTGAGAGTGATGACTCTCAATTGAGCCAAGGATGATGCACCTAGATGAACACAAGCAGCTAAGTGGGAAGGAAAATGAAAAGAATCAAATCCAGAAATGTCAAGGTAGATTAAATGAAGTGACATGATGAGTAGGCGGTGAAGAATGGCTTTGGGTGTCAGAGCAGATGAAGAGTTATTGAGAATGTTTCAAAACTAAGATCAACTCAATCAGTTAAGAACTCAATGCCACAGTTATGTGCTGCTTTGAATGGCTATACATTCACATTTGAGACTGACAACCTTATTTTACCCCTGAATAGCCATCATACAGGAGCAGATCAGAAAGTCATGGCAACATGTTTTATATTACTTTAACTCATCAAAATAAGTTAACCAATTTCAACTTCTTTTTATGTGTTATACAAGATTCAGCTGAAGTCAGTCAAGTCTCAGTTTAATATAATTTAATTTAAGGGTGTCAGTTCACTTATAGAAAGTGGTGTCAATCTTGTTTTTGACCAAACTGTGTATGTGTATGAATTTATCACTTTTCTCTCTATGCTATTACCCTGGATGATTCTTAAATTATAATAATTTAATAGTAACATTTTGCTAAATGTCAAATGTAAATACTAAACACTTCACAAACAATAAAAATGAAGAAAAACATAGAAGCTTGTTTACTCCACCAAATAATAATAATAATAAAAAAGTTATTGCGACATCACAATTGGACCCATCTAAAAAAAAGCAAGTTTATATCTCGCAATTCTGACTTTATAACTTGCAATTGACCTTTTCCTCAGAATTGTAAGATAAAAAGTCAAAATTATCTATTCATTTTTTTATTCTGTGGCAGAAACAAGGTTCCTTGGAAAAAACAATGAAATGGAAAAAAAAATACTTTTAAAGCTTAGATTATTAGAAACCATGGAATATTACAATCTATCCTTTAAAATGGCAAAGCTTGGGTTTCACAGAAACATTAATCACCACATGCAGAATAATAACATGATACTCTCACAATGCGACACTGTAAGATCCTATATGGGGCAACAAAGTTGTACATTTGGTAATTTAGATTCAGGGTCATATGTGCTCCCTTTTCACCATTTATATATCGACAATTATGGAGGAGTATCTTTGAACCTGAAAAATATTACATTCCTATTATTATAGCTTGATGAGGTGGAAATTATGTGGTGTCATTTCAGTTGTGACCTTTTCCTGTTCAATCCATATTTTATAATAAAATATGCTGGTGTGGAAACCAGAAGAATGCAGTGGCAAAATTAATATTCAAAATAACGTGTGGTATCATCATACACCCACTTAAAAATGGTGTGTATGAATGGTGTATTTCACTGGCATTTAAAACACAATATCTGAGATGCTGAAATGTTGAGAACTAATATTTATATTTATTGTTCAGCGGACCGTCTTGCCATAGAGCCTATAAAAATGTGTGTGTTGTGACAATCACATCAGCAGATAATTACATCGCAGCTATTCTGAGAGAGATGTAATTTGCCTACTCGCTACACAGAAAACCGAAAGACTGAAACTATATTTTCAGTAAACCTCTTAATAACATGTCTCTCTTTCTTGAATTTCCCACCGTTTTAAACACACACTTTTTCTGAAGGTAAGCGAAACAAAACAAATCAGCCAGTAGGGAAATAGACTGGACACACGGCACATTAGCGGAGAGCTGGAGACAATGGAGAGAGGAGGGGGCACGGGTCATTTCTGTCATCTCACTGCCTCTATTACAGTGTGTTGCTGGTGCTTGTTTACAGAGAGCTTTTACATGTCAGAGGAGAACAGAGGAATTGGCCATCCAATTATGAGCCCGAGTAAATCATTTGACATTTCAGATTTATCATGCATTGTGATAAAAGATGTTAGTTAAAATACTGGGAGCTGTTTGAAGAAAGCATTAACAATGTTGGAAACACATTTATTATGGGAGTTAATGTGTCACCAATCAAGAGAATAGTTTTTGAAAGTCTCTTAGGCTCACTAAGAATGGCTTTTTTATATCAACAATACAGTAAAGCAGTAATAGTATGAAATATCATTACAACTGAAAATATATTTTTTCAATTCAATATATTTTGAAAATGTCATTTATTCCTGTGATGGCAAAGCAAAATTTTCAGCATCATTACTCCAGTCTTCTCTCTTCAGTGACACATGATCCTTCAGAAATACTTAATATGCGGATGTCACTCAAGAACATTTCTTATTATTAGCAATGTTGAAAAAAAGTTTTGAAGGTGAAAAACAACTAAAATAAGAAGGTTCAAACAAAAGACACAGGCCTGACCCTCATGACATATTGGATTAAATATAACATTTTGATGTAGAAGACTGAACTAGGATTTTTTTTATTTTTTTTTGTAAAACGTACACCAATAATCTGTTTTATTTACAACTTCGAAAAACAATTTTTGCAGTGAAGATAACACAAAAGAAGATATTTTTAATAATGTTGGTAACCAAACATTTCTGGTGACCAGTGAAGTCCATTGTATGGACAAAAACACTGACACATTAATTCACATAATTCACATTAATTCATGTTGAAACAACATGAAGGTGAGTAAATGATAAGTGAATAATTTTTTTAAAATAACTTTTGTGAGACTTACACTGTTACAACCAGACCGGGATGTAGATTCAAGCGTCAAGCAATTTGACTGTCCACACCAGACGCAACTACGAGACGCAACAAAATCAATCAAAAAATCACAGCCAATCAGAAGAACATGTGGGCAGAGTCTTTTTGCAAGTGCACTGCACTCGCAAACAAAATGGAATGGTATAAAAATGAAATAAATATTACACTTCTTTGACATTATAAAAAAAAAAAAACATACTGAGTGAATGACTAATCTTAGTCATAGAATACTATAGATGGTAAAAAATAAAAAGGACGTAGTATCTGTGACGTCACCCGTAGGTTTCTGAAGAGCATTTTTGAAGCCAAAAGTTTTTGGAGCCGGCCGTCGCCATCTTGGCAGCACGTCACTCCCGGATAACCGAAAATGGGCAAAGAGGCGGGATGTGGGTGGAGCTGAGGTGCCTGGTTGCTGAAACCACGCCCGCCTAGCTCGACGTGATCAAGTTAGCGCAGGCTAAGGAGCTAATGCTATATGCTACTGGCAATACCGTCGCAAGGGCTGTGCCAAGTGTGCGACCGCACGGGGCTTCACGCTAAAGTGACAGCTGACTTGATGATGTAAAGTCTATAGTTAAAGTTCATGTTTTTGCCCTTCAAAATAGTTAAAAGACAAAGTTAAAAGTGAGACTGTGTATCGTGATGCTGTATTATTCTGCGAGTTAAAAAATGTATTATGCTGTAACTTACAATATTGCTCCGAGCGTGTGCGTGACAGTGATTCATGCACATGCATGTCAGTCAGCGCGGCATCGCACGTCAAGTGCATAGAGAGCTTTATTCAGTTCATTTTAAATTCTGATTTTGGCCTCCTCTCAAATGGGTTAAACTATAGATAATACCTATGGGATGAAATTAGTATCTAAATGATTAACTCATGCAAGCACAATTATCAATGAACTTGATACATGTTGCAAATATGTTTTATCCATGTCTTTCAACTTGCGTGTGCAAAATTTAAAATTGAATGAATGTGCCAAGGAAGGAAAATGCCATAAACGTGAAACGTTGCGCGTCGCGTTCATATAGGCTCTTGTCTGTAGGCTATAAAGTTTTCCTCCCATAGAGCCGATTATTACGGAAAAGCTTAACATCAATGCAGTAAGACGCTGATATTATAACTCAGTAGCCGATACACCTTATTGAACATGCAACGCGCTATTGCACGTTAGCAATATGGGTTGTTCATAATCTGATTTAATCCGTTTGCCTCTATAAAGTAGGCTATGCTTTATTAATAAGGTAGGCGTATATATTGTGTACTAAATATCACTTTAATATCACTCAAATCCATTAAGCATCTTAAATGGGGAAGAACGCGTGATTACGCTGCCGTTGTCGGTTTTAGCAGAATACTGCCATCTAGTGGTAGCAGGTTTTCTCAGACAGCTGTGTGTGGATCGTGCCAGGCGAAACCAGCGAAATGAAAGTCTCAAAATCCAAATGAATCAAACAGGATCGACTCAGAAACGAGGTCAATGAATGCACGCGTGTCACCTCATCTACAAATGCACATTATACTTGTTGCATGCACACATTCTGACCTACATTAATACAAAATTGAGGTTTTGTATTAACAACTGTCTCTATTTGTACAAAATACTGCATATTCTTGTGATTCTGGATTTTGCACACACAAGTTGTATTGTATTAGTTTAAATGTAGCAACGCACATTTGTGAATTTGTCAAATAGAAGGGTAGTTGTGCACACATTAATTATTAGCACCAGGCCTATTCATGTGTAGTTGTTTGTGTGTGTGTTGTGAAATGCTTAAAAACAGCGAAAAGAAAGTCTCAAAATCCAAATGAATCAAATGAGATCGACTCAGAAAAGACGTCAATGAATGCATGCGTGTCATCTGATCCACACATGCACCACATCTTTTTTGCATGCGCAAATTATGATACACTAATACAAAAGAAAACATTTGTATTCACAAAAATGTCTGCATTTGTACAAATTGTTACACATTCATTCAATTTTAAATTTTGCACACGCAAGTTGAAAGACATGGATAAAACATATTTGCAACATGTATCAAGTTCATTGATAATTGTGCTTGCATGAGTTAATCATTTAGATACTAATTTCATCCCATATTACCTAAGAAGTTCAAGTAAATGCGCTAGAAATCCTCGCTCATTCAAGGATGTGCATTTATTGCATGGACGGAGAAATAACTGACACCAGCAGGATTTCATCTGACGGTATGTGCATGTTTTTTTTTTTATTCAACACTAAAAAGTGAAATATCATATTTTCCGGATTATAAGTGACTCCGTAGTACAAGTCAAAAAATGCGTCACGAAGAGGAAAAAACATATATAAGTTGCACTGGACTATAAATCGCATTTATTTAGACATTTATTTCACAAAATCCAAGCCCAAGAACAGACATTTAATCTGGAAAGGACATATACCTGGGAGGCTGAATAGGCTAAATTAACATAAGCCAGCGAGTCCAACAAACAAGTTACCGGTAAGCAAGTTCACCAAGCTCCTGCGATCTCGTTCCACATCACTGAATCCAATCCAATCGGTGTCGCTTCTGAACAACTCTGCACACTAGAGCGCCCTCTCGCGGCTGTAGACGGTAATGTTTTCTCTAGGTTTATGTCAGTCAGTATGAATTAATTTTGATATATAAGTCACAGGACCAGCCAAACTATGAAAAAAAGTGTGACTTAAAGTAAAATTATTCTAGCTTAATCACAAATGGAAAGAACAAAAAAAGAAAGAAAAAAAAGAAAAAAGAAACAGCAAACAGATATTTAATCAATTATTCTTAGTGATTTGATTAAATATTTTACTTCACATAAGAAATCATTAAAAGTAGGAATTTTCTTAAGAAATCTTTGTTTGTGAAAGTAAAACTTTGCCACAAGGAAGTTAACAGTAGATTCTAAAGATTTATCTTAGAATCTACCTGGCAATTCACCTGTCACTCAAGTGGCCGCGAGCGAGCGAGAGAGCGAGAGAGAGAAAGAGAGAGAAAGAGAGAGAAAGAGAGAGAGAGAGGGAGAGAGGGAGAGAGAGAGAGAGAGAGAGGTTGCCGCTTGTAGAATACGCTTCACACTGAATTCACGCTCCTCTATCCTTTAACTTACTTTCAAGATCTGCAGTGAATTATTCATTATTGCTTTCAGTATCACGATGGTCACGATGATATTCAAACTCACATTAACCTTCAATAAAGCACACAAACAGTACCTGATTATCATTATCGTACCTTGTATGTTGTTCCAGCCACGACGTCGCAGAAAAATCGAAAATGTTACTAAAACAGATTCGTATTGCATCACCAACGCAGCTGGTTAGGACAAAAATTCTGATTGACAAGGAAAAGAAACCGTCGCGTCAGGTTAGGACACGGTGTTAGTCTGAACAACATGTGAAAATCATGTTATGAAGGCTCCACAAGGAGGAGAATTTAAAACACCTGGATCAGAGTCAAGAGGAAGAGAGAAAGCTTGAAGCAAAAGAAACCATTTTAAACTTCTACTTTTGCCAAAGGCTCTGACTGAGAGACCCCAAAATTGGTAAGGGAATTATACAGGCCCACCACAATCAGTGTGCCAGATTTGACAACTTTCCTTCAAACAGTTCTGAGGACTGTCATAGACTCCCAGCCAGAAGAATGATAAAAAAATAATGGCAAAAAAAACAGCAGGGACACGCAACTTCAGTGCTTGGCCCGTAACTATGACAGTAAAAGGCTTTAATTTGGTTCCCTTTATGTTGTGCAATGACATTTGAAAGTTTTATCTTTAACACAGAGGGCAGGAAGAAAGACTGCCTCATGCTATGCTTGCAGAAGCCTGTGAAGAGGCAACGTAGGGTCGAGTTCTTATCTCTGAAAGTGAGTGGGACAAATTGGAGAGTATTCGAGCAAGTCGCACAATATCATTACAATAATGAGGGCTATTTGTTTTTGTTCTTTTTTTAACCAGTAAAAGTGGGAATTTAGTTTCCTTTAGGCAGAGAACAGAGATACAAAGGTGGACAATGAAAGCAGCTAATGATGACAGACACATGAAAAAGCTGCTTGTTCTCTGACAAAATGAGACTTCAGACAAACACACGGGACACAGATCAAACCTAAAAAAACACAAGGGTCATTCTATGGGCAAATAAGAGCGACAGAGGATTCCTAAACATCTTAGAAAACCATTAAGCTGCCATCTTAAACCAGAACACTGGTTAAAACATCACACTCAGTTTATGTGGACTATGAGTAAATCCATATTCAAAATCAATTAGACCACATTCCTTTCAACAAAACCAACTAGAGAGTGTATTTGTGTGTGTCAGTGTATTCGCACGCTGTAGGGTTGCAGCCACCGGGCTATAATAATGTTCAAAATCGTCCCGACTCCCCAAAATGTTTTAAAACATGTTTACAATTATCAGGAGGTGCTCGTAATCTGCTCAGCTAGGCTTCTCTTACCAAATGCGAGCTGCGACCATACAAGCAAAAACAAGCTAAATTCCCAGAAAAAAAAAAAGCCTGCAAACTCATAAAAGCTAAAATCGCAACCTGGTACACTCGGCTTTAGGGCTTGGATATAGTATTTATTACTAGTTGTATATAAAACAGTAGAAGTCTATGGAATGTCCCCATTTAGATAGCCAAGTAAATGTGTTTGTGTGTGTGGGGCCACTCACTTAGTAAGGGTCGACTATGGTCCACAACGTCTTCCTCCAGACCCGGGTTGAAACTGCAGCTGCTTCGATCGCCTACCAAGCTGGAAGGGCTTCCCATGTGAAAGCTGGTTAGAGTTTGACTGCTGTTACTGGACAGCAGGGGTGTTTGCACTTGGCCTCCACTCGATTCTGAGTGAAAAGACTTTCACAATTAAAAACATTCTTCTAAATTTAAAATCAAAAGAAAATTCTAAATTCAAAATTTAAGCTGAAGAGGGGAGTATTTTAGGGAAATGTATATGAAGAGTCATCTTTTTAAAGCACATTTTTGGGACATTAGTAGCACACTAATTACACAAAGGAGTTATAAAGGCAAGCTTTTGTTCAACCTCTAACAAAACAAACAAAAAACTAAAAAATATATATATTGTGCATCAAGCTGGAAAACAAAACTCTGCAAAATGTCTAGGAGGTTTGTATTACCGGAATCTCTTCTTTGATCGGTCTCGAAGGTCTTCCTGTCACTGCTGCATTCACTGAGCTCGGCATCACTACCATCGCTTTCACTTACGTAAACTTTAGAGAGAGAAAGAGACAGAAAGACAAAATGTGAGAAAGTTAATACAAGAGAAAAACAACAAAAGTGGGTGATGAAAGATAAAAAGCATAGTGTTGCATATACACAAGGATATACAGAAGTCTGCATGAACATTAAAGGGATAGTTCAACCAAAAAATTTAAATTGTCATAAACACACATCAACTGTGTTCAACCCATATTTTTCAATCTTCGTTTGTGTTCAGCAGAAGACAAATTAAAATGTTTGGGGTAAACTATCTCTTTAAACATAGACTGAAAGACTCCACTATCCAATATCACAGGTAAGGTAAGGCTATTAAATAGCAGTCCCAAATTAGTTTTGTTAATACAATAAAGTTAGTACGTTGATATGAGCCACCAGTCATAAAAAATATAGAAAATAACAGTGAAAATAGAGGTATTTTGGGTTAAGGTTACAGGATTTCTTGTTACCATGATAAATAAACAATGCTAACATGATATCTAAATGAAACATATGGACACTTATTCTGATTAATAGAATAAACATGCAAATCGTTCCTATCAAAACACACGACTTACTAGTTATGTCATTTATAGGTATTTTTGGTAATTTGGTCAAAAGTGACAACGTTACATGCTCTTAATTTAATTTATTCTTTTTATATAGTGAAGTGATACACAGTGTGCACTTGCATATTAGCATGCACGAGTAAGAGCAGAGAGCACAGTATACTAAATATACTAAACGATTATTGAATCAGGACAAAGCATTTTTCTCCAGTGACCGACCGACCAGTTTAGAAAACAATCAGTAAAACGTATCATTCTGAGACAATTCGTAAAACGGCTCACGGCAGCGTGAGAAGGTAAATTGGAAAATAAAAAGTAGAACAGAGGCATGGGTACAGAGAGACAAAAAATGAGTGTGCCTCTACAGTAAAATCATTCACTTCTTCATTCCACTGTTTCTCCTTTCATTTTCTGAGCAGAGGCAGGTAAGGATACCCTGAGGAACTTCTGAGTGGCTTCAAGTGGACATGGACCTTGAGACTGTCTTGCCAAAGCCTTCATCATCCCAGCAGAACATGCTTGCCCCCGATCAGCGGCTTGAGCCCAAGCTGAAAATTTATATTTTTATCGGAGAGAGAAAAGGCAAGCTTCGGATCAGCACCGTTCTGCCTTCCAATTTGCTGCACCCCATCTGCCATGGTTTCAATCACAGAAAGGAGGATGGAGGTGCAGTGTTGTGGTGTGTGTGTGAGAGAGAGAGAGAGAGAGAGAGAGAGAGAGAGAGAGAGAGAGACATCTCCAGTCACAGACTCTCTCTCTCTCATTCTCTACACCACCCGTCTGATACCACCCACCACCTCTCCAATCTGGTATGATGAATATGGCTATGAAGCAGCAAATTCTGTCGTCATGCTGAATAATTGTTACACGCACGGGTTTGTTTGCCCCGATCTACCGTTTAAACCATCAAAATGCATGTTTGTGCATGAATTTTCATGTTTACCAACAAAAACAAGTGTGTGCGAGTCATGGGCTAAATTCATTTTACAAAAGTATTTCTAAGACAAATCTAAAAAAAGAGATTAAAAAGTGTGCATGACATCATGTGTAAAGCTTCAGTTGATGCTCAAGTCAAAACTGACCCGGAACAATGTCAAATGGTTGCATCTCTAAGATACTGTACTCTACTGTCTAAAATAAAATACTCAAAAAATCTGAAGAAAACAATTACTTTTATTTTGAAAGTCTTAAACCATTTCCCAAGTTTCATTCTTGTACTAAAAACTATAGCAGTTTCAAATTCGCTCCTTATAGCCCGATTCACTATTCCATATATTCCCTACATTAGCCCACTAATAGTGTTCACTTTTGCCTAGTTTGTGCTCGCTGTTTAATAATAATTTCAGACTTGGCAAACTGGCAGAGTAATAATGAAAAGAGTTATCTTGAACTCTGTCATGGAAACTATCATTTTTAAAACTTAATTAAACTTAATTTAATAATCAATTAAAAGGGAATTTATACCTGTATATTATTACGCTGCACCCACATTGGACCAGCGATTATAAAAACAATTAATAACATACTTTAAATAACTGGTTCTCAACTGGTTTTGATTAAGGACACAGATTTTGCACCAGACATGAAGTGTCGAATCCAATAAGAAAATGGTTTATTGTACAATAAAAGTTAAAATTAAATTAAATTGAATTAAATTTCATTTAAGTATCTACACAACTAACTTGTAACAATTCAATGTTTTTCAACAGCAAGATTAGCTTAGCTGTTTGTTAAAAAAACACTTCCAATAAGTTATTCCAATAAGATTAGTATTACCGGTAACACTTTCCAATAATAAAAATAGGGCACAACGGGGGTGGGGCTTAAATATAATATTTGTATTATAAATATGGAGAATATCTCTTAGATGGACACCTACTGTACTTAATGAATTATATGAATCATCTGAATCTAACTATGTCATGTCACCAAGAGAAAAAAAATCATCATGTCAATTATTGTGCCTTTAGCCCCAACAGCAAGGGCACTTTTTACCCCAAATATCATAATTTCAAAATCGGCTGATTTCATGAAGTAAAGTAAAGTAGGGTTATCAATAAGTAAAGTTTCAGGTTTTATCCACAGTTCTTATCAAAAATAAATAAATTGCGGCCATTGTTTTGGTATACAAAACAGGCGTTAAAGGGTTAGTTCACCCAAAAATGAAAATAATGTCATTAATGACTCACCCTCATGTCGTTCTAAGCCCGTAAGACCTCCGTTCATCTTCGGAACACAGTTTAAGATATTTTAGATTTAGTCCGAGAGCTTTCTGTCCCTCCATTGAAAATGTATATACGGTATACTGTCCATGTCCAGAAAGGAAATAAAAACATCATCAAAGTAGTCCATGTGACATCAGTGGGTTAGTTAGAAGTTTTTGAAGCATCGAAAAATACATTTTGGTCCAATAACACAAAATAAGACTTTATTCAGCATTGTATTCTCTCCCGGGTCTGTTGTGAATCTGCGTTCAGGACTCCGCAGTGACGCTGCTGACGTAAGACGCTGATGACGTGTTATCTGGTGCGCACGCTATATTCAAGCTATTCTACATTGTTTGCGTCGATATCATTTTTTTAATGGTGCGTAAATGTGCATGTCACGGATGAGACACTTTTACAGCGTGCGTCTCCCTCAGTCTATAAACGAAGCTCGGGCGCACCAGATAACACGTCATCAGCGTCTTACGTCAGCAGCGTAACTGTGAAGGATTGACAACAGACCCGGGAGAGAATACAATGCTGAATAAAGTCTTATTTTGTGTTATTTTTGGACCAAAAAGTATTTTCGATGCTTCAAAAACTTCTAACTAACCCACTGATGTCACATGGACTACTTTGATGATGTTTTTATTACCTTTATGGACATGGACAGTATACTGTATATACATTTTCAATGGAGGGACAGAAAGCTCTCGGACTAAATCTAAAATATCTTAAACTGTGTTCCGAAGATGAACGGAGGTCTTACGGGCTTAGAACGACATGAGGGTGAGTCATTAATGACATTATTTTCATTTTTGGGTGAACTAACCCTTTAATGTCACCTACTGACAGGAACCCAGATGACTAATAATAGCCTTGCTAATGAGCTCGCGATTCACAGCTTCGTGGAAAATACTCAGAATCTGAATTGAAAACAACGTTTACAAGCAAACACATTTACAAAAAATAATGCCCATGACAGGTTTGAATATTAAAGGCTGCCTAATATTCGTTCGAATATCATAATTTTAAAAAAAATATTCTAATTATATTCTAATAACAAAGTTCGGAGTCAAAGCCCTCCTACTGTATATGGTGTTTTTAATCAGTCTGTCTGAAAACAAGTTGTGTTTATAAGATATCGGGTTGACACAGCAAGTGCTTATGAGGATATCACTTTACATGTCAGCCAATCTGTCATCCTGCCTCCAGAATAAACTGCAATATGGACTAAACCTTGAGGTCATGAATGAAAGGTCTGGCTACACAAGATGTGAATAACAGTAAGTGGTTTAGTGGATCACACCCTGACGGGCTAAACCCTTCTGATGAATCAAGTATATTTATACCATAATATATTCTTGCGTAACAAGACCTTTAGACTGGCCGTCCAATGTCTGGTCTCCATAGCAGCTTTCATTGGCCAAGGACCGCCCAGAGCCAGTCTGACTGACATGTAAAGCAACCAATCACAGTTCATTTTGTTCACCATCATGCTGAAAATGTAATGTAGATGTCCCTTGAATAAATTACTATGTAAAATTCTTGGACGTATTCTATAGTCAATGTCGCGAATTTGACAAACTTCATTAACTTTTGAAAATCCAGTATTTAGTTGATCCTAATAAGCACTCATTGTCTCAGATGTAAACATGACAGCTTTCTTCTTCCATGAGGGGGTTTGGCGTCATGGTGGCTTTGCTTCCAGGTGGACCGTTAAAGAACAGGACGCACATCTCCCGGAAATCGTATAGAAATCAACCAATCAGATGATGACTTCGAAACTCACGAAGTGTTTGCAATTTTGCGTGCCTTATGCATCAGAAGTTGAGCCAACAGTCTGTCGTCATGACGTCTGAGGCTGAGACTAACCATAACATAGTTGCTAACATTACATAACACCCACTAGAGTTTCATGGTCATTATTCAGATAATAGCAAAAACAAAAACAAACAAAAAAACACTACCAAACTATTTTGCAAACTGAAATCTGTGAAAATGTCGAAATTGAGTTCTGACTTCTTGGATATTTCATCTTAACCAACAAAAATTAAATAAAGCATAGGATTATTATCTCTACCTAGACACCATGTGTAAATAAGACACCTACAGACGATTGTAATTTCCCTCAGCCTGTTATTTACAGTTGCGTCCTGATATTCAGAAACGTTCAGTCACATTACTCGTAATGACAGCTGAGGCCAGACAACAGAATGAAGAAAAACTAACCTCTGCTAGGGGCCAGAGTACTTCAGCTGACAGTACTTCAGCAGCCAACTGAAATGTCACTAGACTTACAGTTAAAGGTCTCTGCAAATATGAAGTGATTGTTTATTTTCAGTCAAACAAGAGACGGGCATCCACAGGGCTTCAGTCATGAAGCAGATGTGTGGAGCAGATACAATTAATATTAACTTATTGAACTTATGAAACCTCTGTCTTTCTGTAACAATAAAATATGGTTTACAGAAACCATTTGATTACGGATATATGGAAGCTTGTTTCTGCCACAGAATAAAACATTTTAAAAGATAATTCCAACTTTTTCTCTCACAATTGCGAGTTTACATTCGGAGAAATTGCGAGATAGTCAAAATTGTGTGTTATAAAAGGCCAATTTCCAAAACGTGTTTTCTCGGGATTATACCATTAAACATTGAATTATCCTCACTGTGTCATAAAAAGATCTTATTTTAAAGAGATCTACTAACCTTGACACACATGATCTATAGGAGTCCTCTCTTTAATATAAATATCTGTTTTATGGTATCTTGTCACATGACAACAAATTGGTTTCTGGCATATTAGTTACATGAACAGATCCTACATTGGATCATATGCGATGTGCAAGTAAATCATACAAGTGTCCTCACGACACTGCAAAGCTTGCAGAGAAACAACCAGTGACCTTTGGCGGAGACAACCGAAATGATTGCATAGTGCTGTAAATGAAATGCCTGTTTTTAAGCCAACAATGCAATCACACTTCCCTTTGGAGACTTTAGGTGTGTCCCACACTGTGTACTTATGCACTAATCCATGGCGTTTTGTAATATAAATAGTGCTAGTAGCATATTCACACAAAAACTACACATAAAAAGAGTACACTTTAAATACCTGGATGATGCACTTCCGAAAAAAACGTTGGACACTTCACACACTCAACTGCTTTAGTTACATAGCAGAGGCTATCAGTCTCTGATGTTGAATGACAAAATAACCTTTTTAAATAATAAAATTATACACTACACAGTTGTGCGCATGGTGTTTTGCTAGACATCATCAACACTGGTCACATAATGTCTGTTGTCAGCTCTATCAATAAGCTAGAATATACACCAGAAGCTTTTGTTCCACAGTGACGGGGTGTATTTACTACATGCAAACGCTCACCTTGGTACAAGCTGCTCACAGAAACAATGACCAGTTCCGAGGTTAACCTACTTGAGCCCAAGGTACAAACCGTCATGATGACCTTCTGAACTGACAGTGTATAAATGTTCTTAAAAGCCAAACAATGCATCAATAACAGCTGAATAATCTGAACCTTGAATCATACAATAAATGAGAAAACTCTTAAGGTTTAAATGTTTTTCCCCCCTGTAAGGTTAAACACACTCACCCCCACATGCCCTCAGTAAGGTTTCAGGATACTGTAGAGCACTATACTCTACATGCTCAGTACTTGGCAAAAAGTGTGAAGGTGCATATTGATATTAGACACTTCTATTTCTTCTATTTAAAAAAAAACGTACTGACCCTAAACTTTTGAACGGTAGAGCTAGTACCGGTACCTTTTTGGACGGCTGTTGTGCCATTTTTCTGAGAATGTATAGTCTATTGTTTTAACACATGGTGTGCACCTCCAAACAGGATATAAAAAGGCACTACAGATACACATACTGTGAATGTCACAGTACTGAAAAATGAGGAAGCAGAAACAAGAGGCTTCTTGTGCACTGATTTAGGGGAATTATTTACTTCTCCGATTTGGTTTGATTAAATTAAATTCTAGGATCAAGATGTGCTTAAATGAAAAACATTGTGCTACTATAGTGTGTAACTTAAGTATTTACAGCCTTTAACATTTCACCACAAGACACTGGACCAAATATATGTTTACAAGCAATAATCATTTTGCTATGATGAGAAGAATTTGTTAAAAATCTAAAAGATAGTAATTCCTTACCTCCCCAAAGGCCTTACCCAATAATACCCAGCATGCGAAAATATTCTGGGAAATTTCTAGTATCATCTGAAGAATGTTTGTAATAATGATTCCTTTTAAGGTCTTTTATTTCTAAAAAGCAGAAAAATAATCTACTCCATATCTTACTTGAGCCATCTATTGCTTATTTGCAGCTTTTCACTAACAAGTGATGCCTCCCAACTCTCCCAACCCTACTCTTTTTTTGAATTCTGTGTCACCAACATACACGTCATTAGAAACACACTTATGGGAAACTCTCTGAGTCCATCAATACATTATTTGTGTCTTTGTGTCTTCTCAGACAAAATGGGATTCACCGCTGTCACAGACTCCCTCGTGATCAGTAATTCTGAATAAGAGCTCATTACCCATCCGACGGGCACATTATCATCCCAAATCTGTTATGGCTGCCAGTAGCTGGATTTTCATGAAATTCCAATGAGTTGTATTTTACAAATTTACATACATTTAGCCTGATTAACCCACCAGAATTAATTCATGAGTATATATAAATGATTCTGGCAGGCAGAGTCCTGAGAGGTATCAATGTTGATGAAGATAAAATTGTGCTTAAGCTGTGCTTATGGTTTATGGCAGATAAGATGCACTGTATGGTGCTTCTATTGCCAGGGAACTTATTGGAAAATTATTTGTCAAATCAAGTAACCTTTATGTGTATAGTGCTTTATATGACAGATTGCTTCAAAGCAGATTTTTTTTTTTCCTTTAAGACTGACTTAAAAAGGTAATGAACAGTTGCATGGGCAAAATCGAGAATATGACGAGAAAAAAACAAGAATGCTTGTGCATTCGGTCCTTTTTAGGGTTGCATCTTGTGACATCATGTCCTGTTTTTGGTCCGTGTTGTGTTCATATTTCCTTCGAACCACATCACAGTTTGTTTGGAAGCGGAGCGAACTCGTCTTTTCAGGGGTCTCGGTTCACTTGTTTGCTGCACACCAGGGTTCAGATGGCATCGTTCACATTAACAGAGCAATCACTTCAGGGTTCGTTTTAATCAAACCAAACAAGCCAAGTGTGAACACACCATAAAATGGATGACTTTGAGTCCTGTAAAACAACTTTACCAAGCAGAAGCTTAATTAATGAAATCACTGTTTAAATCTGAAAGCAGCTGAGCAGAACGTTTAGATAATCATCATTCTTCTTTCTGTCGTGTCCCCAAGAGCATCTGGGACGGGAAGAGCTTCACCTGCATGTCCAATCACATCAGAGTGAGTGAAACTGTACCCAGTCTAAACATCAGCGGAACAGAAAGATATTCAGTCGAAAGTGCATCTATATCGCTCCGTTATATTTGTTGAGATGTGATGATTTTGACCTGTCAACATTAAAAGATATTCCAGATTAAACACAAGTTAAGCTTTATCGACAGCATCTGCAGAAAGCTGACGGATCGGCAGGAGGCTTAACTGCAGACATCTAAAGCTTGCATTTTGTTAAAGCACTTCTTAATTTCAATCCAATGTTTTCCCTTGCTCTTACAAACTGAGGGATGAGTGAAAATCATATTGAGGGAATTTACTTTACAATAAGCCAGAGATGACGACTTTTATTAAACCTGTAACATTTCTTTAAATACATTTTTCTCTGTCTCTGCAATGTTTTGTAATACTCTCTGATTGTAATACTCTCTGGTCTTTTGAAGCCAGTAGTTGAAAAACGCAGAGCAAACATGCTCTGTTTAATCAGATTTCAACTAGATCAACACAGATTTAGTATTATTATATCAACATTATTGTGCTTGTTCACAAAAAAGCCTTAGAAACATTTACTCTCAGCTTACTGAATAAATACACAAAAAAAAAAAAAAACAGAAGACGTATAAAATGTCCTGAAATAACTGCACAAATTCAGGTTTTGTTTTTGTCTTTTCATTATTTCAAAGAATGTTTTCCTATATATAATATATAGTCAACATATATGTGCTGCAGATTTAACCCTTCTCTTCTGTGGATCTTTTTGATCTACACACAGGGTACACAAATTGACGCCACAAGCCTAACAGTGGCAGTAAAGCATTTTATATGGACATTTTCAAATTATATCTGTGGAAGATATTTTAGATTGAAAACCTGAGAAATAAGGATAAATTCCCAAGAATGTGCTGGTCACTCTTTTCCATGAGATTACATTCAACAGGGACCAAATCCTTCACGTAAAAAAAAAAAAAAAAAGCACCATAAAATGGTTCATATGACGCATTCACTATATTACAAGTTTCGGATCCATGTTACAGTTTGCGTGATTCATAGAAGATATTCCCCTCTAATTAGATGTTATAACATCTCAGTGAGTTGAATTCGAGATCTGCATAATTCAGATTAGTGAACAAATCCTTCTAACCAGTTTTGTTCATTGAGAAAGAAAGAAAAGCCTGACTCAAAATAATGATGTGTCCACTGCTTCTCTCACAAACGCAGTAGGGTAGATGTAAAGATTTTCAGAATAACAACTTACATTTTACACAAAGTTTCACACAAAGCGTTATGACTTCAGAAAACTGGAATCCACATGACTTTGAAAATCTGAACATTTTAAAACACTAGGCATCATCCACAGATAAAAATGGGGATCATACACTAATTGATTGAGGATCACACATCACAAAACTTTTCATCTTTATGCTACTGCCCAAAATCTGCAGAATGGCTCTGACTTTCTGCAAATAGCAACAACATCAGAAAAAAAAAAACAATGATGTAGAGTCCTCCAGCATTACAGAATCAAGTGCATGATTCTTACAGACCACTTTTGGTGCTTTTGTGACCTTTTTGAAGCTTAAAAAGTCTAATCCTAGCTCAATGTAATTACCATAAAGAGAAAGGCCAGCACTAAATCGAGCATGTAAAGCACTGCAGTCCTCAAAATTCTCCTTTAGGCCGTGTGGTTTTCAGTCAGCTGAAAACGGCAGGCGCTCTTCTGAAAACACTTGCGGGCGGTTGAGAGCTTCAGCAGCACAGCGCTTTTCTGTTGTTGTTTTTCCCCCAGTTTGGTATATGATACAGAATATCCACATGAGTCTTACTAGTATCTGATTTTGCAAATAGTTTGTTTCTGGATATAAAAATGCTGGCAATATATGAAGTAATTGTCTGGTTCATGTTTTAAACAATTTTGTTGTCATCTGTTATACAAGCAGAATGCAGGGCTGCCAACTCTCACGCAATTGGTCCTTTTCACACACTCTCACGCCACATCCATTTTCTCAAGCAGAAAAAAATCGCGAAGCAAAGAGGACACTGAGAACAACAGACAAGACAGAGCAGGTTACTTTTGATATAAAACAAATTATCAGCTCTCAGATTCTGTCAATTTTATTACGCAATTCAAACAATAAATACTGTTTTGGCGCTTGTAAATGTGACGTGACAGATCTCTGTAGTGCCTCAGTTCAAGCGGCACGTGAACTGATCAACTCTAACTCATTATATAACATTGTAATTTTTAACCTTTAATAAAAATAGCCTAGGGCTCTCTATGTTTACAGCATTAGTGATTTATTTTTTAACATGCATCTACTGTAACTAATAATTATCAAAATAAATCGATATTGAATCAAGATGTCAAGCAATAATAAATACAGTAACCTGCCAGTAATTGTAACCATGCAGCTAAACATTGTTACATGTTGTCAGTAAACTTAATAAAAATAAGTTACCAAATATTTTGACGATCACAACTTATTGTGATGCAAGTTTTTTTTTTTTTCACACATACCCCATTGCTGTGATTGGATGGCTGATCAAACAACAATGAAAGAGTTAAGCGCTGCATTTTACTTAAAGTTGAACATTGTTTAACTCTCTACGACCAGAAAAAAACAAAAACGGTAGCAGTTCAAACTAATATCACGTAATTTACATCTCTTCGAGGATTGGTTGATATACCAAGGGAGGCTAGCCTCCTCTGCCAAGTTACTTTTCTCAACACTCCTATTTGCTGAAAGTGAACCACTTAATAGTGATTGGCTCCTTTTTTTTTTTTTTTTTTTGGCTCTGGATTTGCCTCCCCCTCACTTTCTTCATCCCCTCGGACTGAGTTTCGCAGATTCTGCTCATTCGGGGAAGAGGTGCGCAGATTACAAACAAGAAATACACATTCTGGGACACGAAAAAATTAACCATTTTCACCTCAAACTTTTGGTAGTCTGTGCCTCCCTTGCCTCACCTGACGAGCCACCACTGAACTCAAGAACCATAGCCAAATATGATTCTTGAGAAGAACAAAATTCTTTGTTGAGCCTAAAATGCAGCAAAAACCTCAGAAGAGGAACCTGTTATCGAAGGGTCAGGAAGGGGAAGTTACTAAATCAACTTGCACTTTGATCATGCTTCATTCAGCAACTGCCTCTGATATACTCATGCATTATAGCAGCAGATGGTATGGATGGCATTACTCTATGTTAGTCCCACCACAAGCCATTCAGACCTCATTTATTCAATCATCCTTAAAGGATGCAGTCAGAAAAGGTGTCCACCCCATGACACTAATGCACCTCATACACCTCTCACTCTCAAGCACATGTGGATGGTACCAAGCCACATTTGTTACTCTAAGGCTGGTTTAACAAAAAAGAAAAAGAAAAATCTTACGTCAACTGCATATGAATTACAGTCTAGGGACATATGAACAGGTGTGCTCCTGCCAATGTAAACCATTCCATCGATACATCTTTGTAAAGCTATAAAGAAACCCCATATGTGGAATTGATGAACGTTCCTGAACATCTTATTTGCATGTCAGAGATAATCAAATGCATGAGAAAGCGTGTGACTGTAAACTCTGATGGCCCACAAGCTTTATTATAGGTAATAAAATAATGATATATTGGTCCTCCGTGTGTCTTTACTGTGAGATGCCACAGCGCTTGCGGGCCCGTTGGTTCATATGCTGTAGAACTGCCTAATTCTTCTGATAAAGTAAGCTTATCACACACTGCAGATGGGTCCATTTAATTCATGCCATGGAGAGTTTATTTTTACATATATTTCACTTTTCATCCTCTCTTAAATGCATTTCTGCAAGGTTAAGCAGAACTGTGCCTGGAAGCTATAAAGCGTTTCAGCCTGAAATGGATGTGAGATTGAATGTTTATTTGGAGAAGGGTTAAATGGGTTCACCTTAAGATTGGCGGAGCTAATTCATAGCACCACTGGTAGAGAATGGGTTGTCCCAGCTGAAGTGCAGAAATGACTAAGGGGTGTATTAATAAGCCAACTGACCTTTAGATCCATAGCCTCACTAGTATATTTAGATGCCTGCTACAATTGCCTAATTACAGACAAAATCCAATAAAGTCTTTGCATAATAGCAAAGTAGATCTAATGTTTTTGTATTTTAAACCCATGTAAAGGTTAAACCCTAACCCTATTGCTCAAAATAATTAAGTGGTTTGATTAGGACAAACTTAAATAAAACTAATTAGTTCAGTCAAATTAACGTTTATGAGTATTTAGCACTTTCTTTTTCTTTCAAGTTCATAAAACTGATAGATTTAAAGCTACACTGTGTAGGAATTTCTCCCATCTAGCAGTGAAATTGTATGACTACCAACTGAATATTACTTTCTGCCCCTTCCATTCCGAGGGCGTTTTAACTCCTACGGTGGGCGTATTATTTCAAATCTGCCGGCAGTCGCGAGTAATCTCCCCCTCGCATTCGTCACGGTGACACTGAGCGTAAAAACGCGAAAGGCGAAGCTTGAATTTCCAGGTACGTCCCTCTTTGGCCAATGTATTTTCAAGATGGACGCGCAACATGGCTTCCACCATTCGATTGACTAACTCGTATGTATTATGTTTTTGTTAATGACTTTAACTTGTATTGGACACAGTATATTCCTTTAAAGTCCTCTTTTTTCCCCTTTTGCCATTTAATCAATATTTTGTTTAGATTTTTGCCTTTAATTTAAGGGATAGTGAAGACCAGACAAAAAAGTAATGTGAAAAAGAGGGGGGATGGGATATGACAGAGATCGGATTTGATCCTGTAACAGTCTTTTATGGCCTGAGTACAAGTTCAGTCTTAAAAGCTCTGTGCATTCCATTTGCATAGCATAGCATATAATAATTAGCATCTAACCTTTGCTTTGAGCCCATGTGTAGCTGATTGGTGCACTCCTGGCCACTGGCAGCTGCTCTCCTCTTTCTATTACTGACTTCCTGTTATCTAGAATTGAATCCTTAATGGGACGAATATGCTTCGGCAGGGCTTTGTAGAACCAGGCTCCAGAACGTTTCCACACCTTTGAAGAGCAGGGAAAGGAAAACAAATTAAGCACAGCTCATTGTGGAGTGATTTAGAGCAGGTACTCAAAGGAACAAAGTAACCTCACGTGGCCAAAGAAATGGAGTTATGACAGAATGCTCATCTGGAGAGAATCGAGCATGCTTTTAAACTTTATCTTACATTTAACCCAAAACATTACAGCTGTCTGTCCAGCTAGCCAGCATACTCTCAAAATCTGTGTAATGTTTTTAATGTTAAAATACGGTTAAAAATATCCTATCCCTCCTATATTATATTATATTATATTATATTATATTATATTATATTATATTATATTATATTATATTATATTATATTATATTATATTATATTATATGGGTGGCACCAAAATGAAAATTCTGAGCTGAAGCCGAAAATTCTGGATGCACTTGGCCAAAAACCAAAACTGCTTCTTAAAATGTATTTATTTATTTATTATTTTAAATTAGCTTTTTTTGTATAACTATATTAATATTAGACTTTTTAATGAAATTCAATTATTTTAAATGATACTAAATTTAAAAACACAAGCCAATAATATAAAATAACCACACTTTTATTGAAAGTAACACTAAAATTGGACAGAAAAAAAAGTATATGTATATATATATATATATATATATATATATATTAAATATCAGTACAGTATGTTATTTTTATTCAGTTCTATGCAACAGAATCAGATTTAACAGATTTATTTTTTGTCTAATTATCCAAATAATAGTGTCATATCGCACGGCTACGAGTGTGATATTGCGGTTATACAAAGTTCGACGGCACAAGTGAGTAAATGTATAAGAAACATAAGAGTGTCTTTAAAAGAAACCTTTTGTGGAGACCTATTTCCTTTCCGAACGAATGAGCGTTCAGTCACTTCAGTGAAGCTTACTGTATTACTGTATGTAGAGTAGAGTATTATGAGAGACAGAGATCAACTAAAGGCCATTTAACACCAAGAACGATAACTATAAAGATAACTATATTAGTGTCCACACCAGAGGACAATATTGTTCTGTTTATTCTAAGCGTGTGCTTGTCTGTCACTTTAAATGCTCGAGCTCGTTAGAGCAGGATGGATTCTGGTTGGCTGTCACTATACCTTTCATCAGTTTGATAAAATCGTTCTGAAAGTGATTCCAATGATATTGTTTCTCTGTGCCGTAATCGTTATAACTCTGTTGTGGACTCTGCTATTGTTTCTTAATTTATTTAGAACTATATCTGTATTGTTATCGTCATTGGTGTGAACAGGCCTTAAACAAATGCATTACTTTCATCAAGCTGATATTCTTCAGGTCAATCATAATCACAAAATCAGTTTGAATGTCCGCTGAGGAAAACTATATCTTTGTCTTTGTTCTTTTAACAGTTAAGAGGATTTCCCATGACAAAGATAGCCAATGCATTTGTAAGTTGCGTCTTATAAGCTGTTCTTTTTAAATATGAAATAAAAAAAATTATATATAGATATATATATATATATAGATATATATATATAGCCTATATATATTTTTTTTTATTTTTTTTTATGTCCTTGTCCTTTTAATGCCCTTAATATAATGTCCTTGTTCACAACCTTGTTTCAGTCTCTTTCAATATAAAAATCTAAAAGGCGCAATAATGTAATTTTCACTAAAGTCAAAATCACAATCACTAACGGACCCTTTCTCAATATCACATACGGCATGTTATTTATATAAAATAATATTGAAAAAAAATTAAACAATATCAGCCATTATAAAAATACTGCACAAGCAAACAGTTCAGTCAAAAGTACAAAAGCAGAAATTATTAATCCTTCCCCTTTGCCAAATCGATTTGCTCTGTAATAAGAAATAGATTAATAGACCATAGATTGCTCATTTGATATACCCAAAATTAATTATACCTCATGTTTCAACACTATCGATCGTGTGAGCCAGAGGCAAATTCCAGAAGGACTGTCCAAGATAAAGCTGTTCTCGGCAGGTACAGGAGCGCTGAACTCTTATGTTTTGTTATGTTATGTTGTTATATGCTATGTTGTTATATGTTATGTTGTGTTGTTATGTTATTATATGTTATGTAAAATGAAATCTTTAACAAAATAATAAAAATAACAAATTAATAAAAAAGCACTAATAATTAGTAAATGTAAACTGATAAAATCAAAGCCAATTTAAAAACTATAATAATATATAAATAATATTAAAATAACACACTGCCTTTAGAACCCTGAAAAAACTGCTAAAGTCACCATTTCATTTGTACCTTCATTTGTTCTATTGTTTTTCTTCTACTGCAATTTTTCTTTGTTCTTTATTTTATTACGGACTACTGTTTTTAAGCTATGTTCAGTTATATATATGAGAAATATTTTAAGGCTACATGGCATTGTTTTAATGCTGCTGCAACATTAATTGTTACATGTATTAATTTCTGTGGTTTTAAATACAGGTAATGTTAACAACTACTGGAATTTTGGTCGGTCACAACACCACCAACCAGAACAGTGGCCGACGGAGTGTATTTGAAATATATTTCACTATCTTTGTTATATGGCATTTCCATTTAGGGGTGTGCGATATTACGATTTTTGATTTTTAAAATGTGTCCACGATCTGCTTTTGAAGAAATATCGTAGGATCGTGCATTTTATCAGTTTGCATTTCTGGCGCCTCCGTCTCAACATGCTGTACAGCGTGACGTATATTCACATGAAATGCAGAGGAACGGGACACTATAGTTCAAAAAAATTAATTATTTGCATGTGCTTTAAAGCCTTGCCGGTTAAACATGCCATTCGCTGCTGATGGGCTGTTCTAACGGGTGCTTTTCTGAAACACCCGAGGCGCACATGCACTAAAAGCCTGTCTAACAGCGTCTGATTACTGGGCTAAGTTATATTTCGAGTCTTATTGCGCTAATACTGTCAAATACACACAAGGTTTACATAAACAAAGTTGGTTATGTCTAAAGTGAAAGAACAATAGAAAAAATTAAGAAAAAATCTGCTTGTCAAATGCGTGTTGACTCGTTGCGTGCAGATCTTAAAATGACAGTAGCCCTAATAGTAAACATGCAGCCGCTTGTCCTTAAAGGGACAGTTACCCAAAAATAAAAATTCTGTCATTATTTACTCACTCTCTAATGTTGTTCCAAACCTGTATTAATTTCTTTCTTGTGCTGAACACAAAAGAAGATATTTTGAGGAGTGTGGCTAACCGGGCGGTTGCTGGTCCCCATTGACTACCATAGTGGGAAAAAACTATTATGGAAGTCTCTGGGGTACATCAACTGTTTGGTTACCCACATTCTTCCAAATAACTTTTATTTTCAACAGAAGAGGGAGACTTATTCGGGTTTAAAACGGCTTGAGAGAATTTAAATCTTTGGAGAACTATGCAACAATAAAACAACAAAATACAAAGAGCATCTCACTCACTCTTGACTGAGAACTTTAATCGTATGTTTAATAAGAATCAATGTAAAATGTATACAGTGAAGTCTATGTTGTGTTATTTTTTTCCATATTTGTTCATTTAATTACTTTCTTCAATGCTGTTAAATACACCTGTAGCTGAAAAAATAAAGCACTGTTTATTTAATTTGTATATTAAGTTGTGTATGTGCATCTTTGTTCTTAATTTTTAATAACAAAGAAAATGACAAAGATTTTTTATCTTTGCCACTTTGGCCTAAATGTCTGCCATTCTTTTTTATTTTATATTTTGTTACCTAAGGCTTTGTTTTTAAAATAGGGACATTTGTTTGGCTGTGATGCTCAGTCACTTGCAAAATAGTAAAACCAACATGAAAAGGAATCATGATAAAATCGTTAATCGTGATTTTCCTGAAAAAAATCGTGATATGATATTTTTGCCATATCGCCCACCCCTATTTCCATTTGGTACTTTAATGAATGTCTACTCCATATGGATGAAAAGTGGTAATGCTAATTCATGTTCATTTCAAACCACAGAACCCAACAGACAAGTAACTGCAGGGCCAACATTTTCAAGGCAGTGGCACTTAATCAGTTGACACACACCGACAATTCAAACAGTCCTTTCAAAACACAGGACCCCTCAGAAACAAACGCTGCAATGCTCTAGAGGTGTTCTGAGCACATACAGTCTATAGTGCAAGTCTCTCTCACAGTGATATAACTGATAGACTGATGTGCGGCAGGCCAGGCCCTGTTGTAGCCAGGAAGACGATTAAGAAGTGATGGACAGCAGGCTCTGAAATGTCAGGACTGACAGCAGCTGCTGGAGTCTTTGGCAAACACCATCTCCCAGCTGTACCTGCTCAGTTACAACTCCATTTGCACAACCAGTGACCAGACGAAATCATGTAAATCTAGCTTGCAGGGTCAATCAATCACCTAAGAATATATAGCCTTGCTTGGTTTGCATTGGTCTTCACCTATGGCAGTTTTTGATGTGTGTAACAATCATGCAAAGAAAATAAATGTTAAATATTCTTTGAGCGTAGATGAAAGTTTTGTGTTTAGTGCAGAATTCAGGAAGCAACCGTTTTGTATTCCCTAAGGTACCAATTTGTGCTAGCCAACAAGAGGAAAAAGTACATTTTAAACTACTACTGCAATCAGTTCATTCACAGTGAAAAAAAGAAGCTTACAATGGTGTGAACAGTCATTTTCACAAAACTGAGTTTTATCAGTGGGAGATAACATGTAATTTAGAAAACGATCCACTTTGAATGACACAAAAACTGCCTGGAATGTCTATTTATGCCCTCTTATGAGTGTATAGCCCCCTAGTTTTTATAGTAGCCTACATAAGCATAATCACATTGCTATGCTATCAGTGTGTAGGGTGTTTCTGGGTGAAAAAATATACAGTAGTCAACATTTGAAGCGGACCAAAACTATTATACATGAATTTTGAACAATACCTGTTCTTGTCTTAGGACAACTTTGATTTACTTTTTTGACTACTGTACATTGATACTTTTACCACTCTAAAAATAAGCAGTTATTTACTAGCTACTAATTACAACTTCAACAGTGTAACTAGATTGCAGTACCAATTCCTCCCTCTAAAAACTATTGCATTACTTATTACCATTTAAACCCCATTTCAACCTTGACCAGTTGAACAATACAAGCATAAAAATGAAACTTTAAATTCGTTCAAATAAATATTGAATTGCATAAATTAGTCTTGAACTGACCAAAGTATTTAAAGCTATAAGGTGACATTAAAAACATACATTTTAACATAAAATTTTGATGTTAAATCCACTATTGTTTTATATAGAATTGTTCTATAGTCTAAACTATTTTAAACTATTTAAATGACAGAAACAGTAATCCATTACTTTCCTTTTTTCAAGTAAGAAGTAATTAAATTTCAGTAATTAATTACTTAGTAATGCATTACACCCAACACTGGCAATAACACAATATAAACACACTGAAAATAAAATGTGTTTTTTTTAAATGGCAAAATTAAGGAGAATTAGATTATTATTTGTACTGACTAACAAAATCATAATCTTTCCTTTAATACTATGTGGTCCTATTCTCCTACATCCGTTCCACTTTTATAAGCTAAAAACCTTCATTGACAGTGAAATGAAACCCTATCAAAGTACATTATGCATTAACATACGCAATAAAAGATCATGGGGGGGAAATGTAAATGCACCAGACTTAACATTTGCCAGACTTTAATAAGAAAGATTTTACCCTCCGAATGACTATAAAAAAGATCTACCAGAGGAGTCAAGTGCAGCCTAATGTGCAGAGACAACTGGGTCACTCCACAATCCCACTGTCATTTGTGTCTGTCATGTGTGTGTGTGTGGGGGGGGGGGGGATTCTTTTTTACATAAATGAAAAAAAAAAAAAAAAAAAATTATATACATATATAAAGCAATCCATTAGTACATTGATTTCCACAAAAAGGTGGAACTCCGTGTGGTAGAATTAAACATAGCTTTGGTTCTTTTTTCCAACCAGCCCAACATTTGCTCAACCAATTTTGAAAACTTGGGACGAGACTATCTGTTAAAACAGCCAAATGGCAGATGCAGTGAGTGTTTAAAGGACAAGTTTGGTATTTTACACTTAAAGCCCTGTTTTCAGATGGTTTCTGATGTAATAGAACGGAAAGATTAAAATTTGGACAGAGAATTTTCGTTTTCTTTCGCTTTCCCCCCCCACCTCCACAATGGCTGCATAGGTGCACAGGAATAATCCTTCCTAAAACGCATTAAACTTTGGTTTACAAAGACGTGAAACTCACCGAGTGGTCAGGGGTGTTGACTGATATGCTCACACAAAAATTGCTGCAAAAGATGCATTCCAACAGGTTTTATTTTGTCCAACTCCATTGACTTGTATTGGATGTGCTGTGAGGTACGGTATTACTCCGCCGCCACCAACTGGGCTGGAGTGTCTATTATTCAAGCTCTCAACGGAAGAATTTACGGGTGTGAGGCGTTTGGAAAAATAGGTCCACAGTTTTACAACGAATGGTAAAACACCTGTTGGAAAGCATCTTTTGTCCCAATGTCAATCTTTTGTCCCATGCACTGAGACAAAAATGCATTTGCCCACCTATCTAAATGTAGGAAAGACAGTGAATAAGCCCTATTTAAAAAAACGGTGGAGTGTTCCTTTAAGAAACAAATATTTTTATATATATTTTCCGATAACACTTTCTAGAACGGGGGCTGATACACATTCTTTCATTTTTGATATTCACCGATACCGATGCCTGTATTTTTACTGCATTTGTAATATATAAATATATTAGGCAGAGAAACCAAAATAATATGAATCATATTCGTTGATTTGTTAAGAAAATATATACTGGTACATTTCCATGCTTAAATATACCTTAAGTTAAAATACAAGCTTCTGTTCCTTTCACTGTTCATTCTATTGCTCGACCATATTTGATCTTTCATTAATAGCACAGTGTATATTTAGAGCGGATTCAGCAGGGCTCAATGCTAAGGATTTTTTTTTCTAGTGGCCTGGTTGGGTCAGTGGTTCAAACATTTAGATACCAGTGAAATATCATAATTCTCTATTACAAATGTGATCCTACAGCAAAAACGATTAGCCTAATTGATGTGAATTGAAAACATTATTCAAGACAAGTAAACAGTCAGTAAGAAAATAAGAACAAATAATCCAAATAAAAATAGCACAAATAAATACAGAACAAAGATACAAATTAATTAAACAGTGCTTTTCAGGTTTTCAGGTACTTCCTACAGTAGTTTTCAGGCACATAATTTGAATAAAGTAATCAAATGCAAAATAACTTCATAGTCTTCACTGTATAAATGAAATATAGATTAATACACATTCAGTCAAGAGCAGTGGGAGATTACTTTAGCAGGTTTATTAAGCTGCTGTCCTTTTAAGACCGAATGCAGTTCAAATATACTGGTGCACATGCGTTTTATTTCTCAACTGTTTACGTTCACTTAAGACCAACTGTGTTTAATGGGATACTCGCAAAGACGGGCACGTTGAGAATTTTGTGTGAATTCGTCAAGAGTTTGCTGACGGATGTTTGCGCACAGTAAACTTCTTGTCCTGTAATAATGCAGGGAACCACTCATTATACATAACTCATATAACAGTGCAAGTTTTCACTTACATACCCGATTTAGTGTTATGCTCTGCAAGCCTGCGCATCTGTGCCACTAGGCTATATAGGCGTACATTTTTAATTTGTTTAACATTATTTTAATTTGATACATTTACTTCATAGATATCCTTCTCTGATGTATCCATTCTGCTCTCCGTTTGCTCTGTTGTCTGTTTATTTGTCACAAGCACCGTACAGTACCTGTAAGCGCTGTATGGTTTTGGTTGTTGTACCAGAGCGTTTTACTATGAGTACACAAGTGCAGTATCGTGCATCGCTACTCCAGATTTAAATTGAAGCTCAAGTCTCAAAAATGACGACGAACCAAGCATTCAACAAGCACCACCTGTATCTAATGCATCTCTGTCACCTAAACCATCAAATTAAGACAAATCATTGGGTGAACTGCAGTTCTAATTCCCTGAATTGGGGGGAAAAGCAGTGAATAGAGCATTTGGGAAATGTGTAGGTGCTATTTCAAGATCAGTGAGGAGTAGGAGAAGATGAAATATAAGTAACCATGTCTCTGTGTACATACATATCTAGAGACTCATTATCTCCAGGCATATACCGCAGGGAATGAATCTCTATTCTTCAACAAACATACACAAAGCATTCCATCAAACTTTGTTCACCTAATATATACAGTCACACACACATGCTTAAATATACTTGTATTTCTATTCCCTATTTTCTCTATCACTTCATTACAATCAACTCTTTTACCGTTTGGAATGGAACATAAACCAGATCGAATCAATCATATACATCCACACCTCCATTTAAAGATGCTCTAGTCTAAGCGATGTCACACGTTTTTTCGGCCAACATTTTTTTTTTTGTCACATACAGCAAACATCTCACTATCCGCTAGCTGACTGTCCCCTGAACACATTGTAAAAAAAACACGGTCTCTGTAGACATCCCAGGCTCCACAAACGGCAACAAAAACAAACTGGGCCAACCCGCACCACGAAACATAAACAGTGTTCCAGCCAATAACCGACAAGAAGAATTTGGGGGTGGGGTTAGTGCGCGTACACATGAAGGGGGGTGTGGAGGAGAAAGACGAGACGACGTTTCGATGAACAGATTGCAAAGAAGAGGGAAAAGGATAAGGAACGTGCAAAGTCCCGAATTTACATTGGAAAAGCCTTCGAAAGGTGGCGAGAACTCCGCTGGATGAATGAGTGTTTTCACCTAACGTTACCGTTTGTTATGAATGTTCATTTATAGCCTTGACAACTTTGACAAATTTTGTTTACGACGGAGTTGTTGGTTATGCTCACTGGGAAACGCAAAACGTACTCGGTTACTAACGTAACCTCGGTTCTCTCTAGGAGAGGGAACGAGTACTGCGTCGAATCGACGCTACGGGAAAGATATTTCTTTGTCGAGATTGAAGCCTAAAAATTAATCCTTAATTTTGTAATATGTAAAACGCTTTTCTGTAGCATACAACCCTAGGCGGAGCAATACCGCTCGCCCATTGGCTGCTCCGCCAGAAAAGCACAGCCTATGCGTGGCCAGTGACGCTGACCAATGAGGGCGCTTCGCGCCCTTCTGCGTCATCTCCCGCCGAAACAGGCGTGGCCTAGGTCTATAAATACCAAGCATAGCTGCTTCCACTCCGATTTTCGTCACAGAAGCGACACAGCGTGGGCACGCACGGCATGAGACGCAGTACTCGTTCCCTCTCCTAGAGAGAACCGAGGTTACGTTAGTAACCGAGTACGTTCTCTTACGTAGAGTTCTCTCCTACTGCGTCGAATCGACGCTACGGGAACCCTTGTAAGACGCCGTGCGTGTTCTTGGACCGACACAGACACCCAAGGGCGCGCGCACGCGACCCGGCATGCCAGAGCCAACACCAAGAGTTATAGGGAGAGCGGCTAGAATAGCATCATCCCCTTATAATAGGGCCCCTAAGGGCATAATAGCATATATATGTAAAATAGATATATATGGTGGGGTAATAGCATGCTCATGGGACACATTGTCAGTGAGTGATGCTTAAACATTTTAGTGACCTGGGCCGCCGTGCGGGGCAGGAGCACTATACCTGGTCTTAGACCGAGAGCAGTTTGGCCTGCAACGCAGGAACCTCTAGGTTATAGAACCTTATAAATGTAGACGGGGAGGCCCAGCCTGCCGCCATACAAATATCTTGCAACGAGATTCCGCTATACCAAGCCCACGACGAGGCCATGCCTCTCGTAGAATGTGCTCTGATGCCCAGGGGGCATTCCAAACCTCTAGATGCGTAGGCTAGCGCAATGGCATCCACTACCCATCGAGATAGGCTCTGTTTCGTCGCAGCACGTCCTTTAGAGCGCCCACTGAACGAAACAAAGAGCTGCTCCGTCTGTCGAAACACAGCGGAGCGGGACACGTAAGCTCTTAATGCCCTGACCGGGCAAAGGAAGCTATTTCCATCCTCAGAGGTCGGCAGAGCCGACAGGGAGATGACCTGAGCCCTGAACGGTGTGTTGAGGGACTTAGGTACATACCCATGTCTCGGTTTCAACACGACTATAGAGTCGTTGGGCCCGAACTCCATACAAGAGGCTCTTACTGAGAGCGCTTGCAGATCCCCCATACGCTTCACTGAAGCGAGAGCCAAAAGAAACACGGTCTTGAGAGACAGGTGTTTCATGTCAACTGAGTGAATAGGCTCGAAAGGGGCCCCTTTCATAGCGTTTAACACTGTAGAAAGGTCCCAGACGGGGACTGAAGGAGGCCTTGGAGGATTCAACCTTCTGGCTCTAAGGAAACGTACCACCAGGTCGTTTCTGCCCAGTGCATGGCCAAGCGTCGGATTGACGAACGCTGATATGGCTGCCACATAGACTTTGAGCGTGGATGGGGTCCTACCCTTCTCCAACAGCTCTTGTAGGAAGGAGAAAACCTCCGTTTCCCCACACTGAAGAGGTGATAGACCTTGGTCTGAGCACCAGTCAGAGAACACCGACCATTTGGAAGCGTAGAGCCGTCTAGTAGACGGGGCCCTAGCCTGCTCGATCGTGTCTAACACTCCTCTTGGGAGTTTAGCGGGTACCCCGTTTATGGCCCACACATGAAGGGACCATAGCTCTGGGCGAGGATGCAAAATCGAGCCCCTGGCCTGCGAGAGAAGGTCCCTCCTCACTGGGATCGGCCACGGAGCAGTACTCTTGAGCTGCATCAAGACTGGGAACCAGGGTTGATTCGTCCAGTATGGTGCTACAAGAAGCACTGAGCATCGGCTTTTTCTGATTCGCTCGAGCACTTGGGGCAGGAGCGAGACAGGGGGAAAAGCATAGAGCGGACGGCGGGGCCAGACTTTGGCCAGCGCGTTCGCGCTCTTTGAAAAGAATTCTGGGCAGTGAGCGTTTTCCTGGTTTGCAAACAGGTCTATCTCCGCTCTGCCGAACTTTTTCCACAGCAGACGCACTGTCTGTGTGTGTAGGGACCATTCTCCTGTCGGAACATTGTTCCGTGAGAGTCTGTCTGGTCCTACATTCAGGCGACCAGGCACATGGATCGCTCTCAGCGAGCGCAGGTTGTGCTGGGGCCCATACCAGTATGCGTTCCGTCAGCCTGTAAAGGTTTCGGGATTTCACGCCACCCTGGCGGTTTATATAGGCTACTACCGACGTGTTGTCCGAACGGACTAGGACGTGGTGTCCCTTTATCCGAGGACAAAAGCGCCTCAGCGCTAAGTCCACTGCCATCATTTCTAGGCAGTTTATGTGCGGTAGTTCGACTCGTTCTGCCCACTGGCCAAAGAACGGTCTGCCTTCGAGCAGTGCTCCCCAGCCTGAGGTGGACGCGTCCGTGGACACCACCTTCAGGCTCGAGGAAGTCCCCAGGCTTACACCTGACCGGTACCAGTCTGACGCTCTCCATGGTGTCAGGGCTGAAACGCATTCCTGATTGACCTTGAGGCGATAATGACCGTGAACCCATGCTCGGCGCGGTACATGCGCTTTCAACCAGAACTGCAGTGGGCGCGATGCGCAGCAGGCCCAACTGCAGAGCTGTCGATGCTGCGGCCATAAGGCCTAGCATTTTTTGAAATCTCTTGAGCGGCACTATATGGCCGCTGCGGAAGGATTTCGCCATCCGCAGGGAATTTTGCCTGCGTTGTGATGACAGTCGAGCCGTCATAGACAGCGAGTTCAGCTCCAGTCCCAAAAAGGAGATCCTTTGACTGGGAAACAGTGAACTTTTTCTCCCAATTGACTCTCAGAGCCTAAGCACTCGAGGTGATCAAGAATTATGGTCTTGTGGCGGCTGAGTTCTGAAGGTGATTGCGCTAGAATCAGCCAATCGTTCCAAATAATTCAGAATTCGAATGCCGCGGAGTCTCAGGGGGTGCCAGCGCCGCGTCCATGCACACTGTAAATGTACGAGGTGCTAGAGACAGGCCGAATGGCAGGACTGTGTACTGATATGCCTGGCCCTCGAAGGGCGAATCTCAAAAATCGCGCCTGTGACGTGACGCAATCTGTATGTGAAAATACGCGTCTTTCAGATCTATTGCCATAAACCAGTCTCCTCGGCGAACCTGCGCGAGGATAGCTCTGGTCGTGAGCATTCTGAACTTTCGCTTTGTCAGCGCTTTGTTCAGATGCCTGAGATCCAAAATGGGTCTGAGACCCCCGTCTTTTTTCGGTACCAGAAAATATCTGCTGTACAGACCCCCTTCGCTCTGAGCTTGAGATAGAGGCTCTATGGCCCCTTTGCTCAATAGCTTCGCTATTTCGGCTCGAAGTAGATGTGCTACTTCTGTTTTCACCGTAGTTTCGACTTTCTCCGTGAAACGGGGAGGGCGTCGATGAAACTGTAGCGAATAGCCTCTTCTTATAGTCTCTAGCACCCATTCTGAGACCCCGGGAAGTCTTTCCCATGCATCTGCACGTGTGACTAGGGGTTGAATGTAATCCGGGGCCCTGGTCGCGAAATGGCGGCGACACGAGAGCAACCGTATGCTGTGAAATGGACGCCGTGGCGTGTGAGGCGGGGGGCATGTTTAACACAGTATGCATCCCGCGCGCGCGCTCGGCTCTCTGTGTCGAGAGAGAGCGCGCGCGGGACGAGTCCCGTAGGGCTCGTTATGCTTGTGAGATAAACGTGGGTCGCTTGGTGGCGGGCACATTTATAACACCGGGGGACACTGTGTTCGTGTACTGACTGATCGTTCGTTAGTTTCGTTTTTACAGAAACCGCGGAACGTGCAGTGTGTAGTGGTTGTGGGCACTTGGTAGTGGGCACGCTTACTACATGAAAAGCACAATCGATCTGAGTCGATTTTATGTGTGCAAACCCTGTGTTGAACGGGGTTGTGTCTGTGTGAATGGAATGGGCACTGGGTGGGCATTGCAGTTACACACATTACACAACCATCGGCCTTGGCCGGGGACACCAGAAATTAAACTCTTTTTTAGATTTATCTGGGTCGCCGTGAAAAACGGCGTTTGTGTGCAGGCAAACGGGCTTTACGGCCGGTTTGTTGGCTGCTGAGTACACTGGTACAAAACACGGAACTTAGGGCTGTACAAGCGGGGATTTTGGGTGGAAGTCCGGCCGCAGTGGGACCCGAACACCGTCTTTTTTCCTAGCAGGGCTAGGATGGCGCCGAGGCCTCGGGCTTGAGAACAATCTTAGGCCGAGGACCACGCGGTGGCGGGCGGCGTCCGGCGGAGCGAGGACCGTGGTCTCTCTCGGGCCTGTTGCTGCTGGGCCGATGCGGCGGGGCGCGGGAGCGCTGTTGAGTTCGGGCAGGCGGCTGTTTCGGGCGGCCTGTTGCCGGAACTGGAGCGCTTTGGCAGGAAATGTCTCATGGCCTGCGAAGTCTTCTGTACCTCAGCGAATCGGTCCGCGAAGGTCCTTCACGGAGGATCCGAAGAGGCCAGTCGGTGAAATGGGAGCGTCGAGGAACGCAGAAGCGCTCTGACTCCCGCCATTTCAGAGAGAGTCAGCCACAAATGTCTCTCGGAAACAGTGGCTGAGGCCATAATCCTCCCAATGGCGTGTGCGGCGGACTTTGTAGCCACGAAGAGCTAGGGTCTGTGGCGCTACGTAAGTCCGGAACACTGATCGCGCCCCGGGCCCTTCCTCGTCTAGCTTGCGGAGGAGGTTGGCCTGGTGGATTTGGAGGACCGCCATGGTGTGCATCGCCGATGCAGCTTGTCCCGGGCGGCGGCGTACACACGCGGCCCGTTCAGAGCTGATGACGTGCGGCAAGCTTTGGATGGTAGCACTCCCCTTAGCCCGCCGTCCCGCAGAGGGTGGGCAAAGGTGAGCCGCTACGGCGCCTCCTCGACCGGAGGGAGAGCATGGTAGCCTCTTTCTCGAGCACCGTCCAAAACGGAGAATGCTGGCGAGGCAGAAGTACGTACTCTGGCTGAAAATGGCGCCTTCCAAGATTTCCGCTACCCTCTTCGTGAAGCTCAGGAAGAAACGGAGCGTGTCTGGAGGGTGTCGCAGCGCGCTCTTCCAGAGAGGAAGCAGCCATCCAGCCGGTTGAAAGCAGGGTTCGGGCTTGTTCGGAGCGGTCGACCAATCGAGGCCGAGGCTCGACACGGCCTGTGTGAGCAGACGCATCAGCTCTGCTTCGATGCTGATCTTCCCTCCTCGACGTTCCGGGACGGCGGGGGAGGGGAGGTCCACAGAGCTCGCCCATCCCCTCGCTCTCTCCGAAGCGAGAAGCGAACAGCAGGTCGTCATCCCCCTCAGATGCGGCTAGCTGGTCGTTCGTCCATTGACAGACAAAGCGGCAGGCTGCGGCTTTTGTTCGTCGAAGAGCGGACTCCAGCGAAGCGGAGAGAGGAGCTAGCGGCGGCGGCGGCGGCGGCGAGCTCCTCGTGGCGGGGGGTTCCGGAACCCGCTGAGGCGCGGCGCTTTTTTACGGCGCGGCGCTACAGGGGGGTGGGTTAGCAGCTTCGGTGAAAGATGCCAGGCGAGTCCGCAGAGTCGCGATAGGGCATCATTTCACAATGATGGCAGCCGCCATCACCGAGAGCGATAGCTGCATGATCCTCGCCCAAGCAGGAAACACACCAGCACGTGGTGGTCCCCGTCGATGAGCGCAGCTCGGGCAGGAGCCGCAGGAAAACACGAGACATCTTTTAAAAAGATGCTCGCTGCTCTTTGTGAGAAAAAGTGTGTGACGCAGTAGGCGCACACACACACAAAACACACACAAAAGTTTGAAAAGGATATATCCACGCCGGAGAAGCGCAGCAGGGAACGGCGGCTGAAGGCGGCGATGACCAGCGGGCTTCAGGTAAGGGCTCGTCCCTGCTCGAGGTGCTGTGTCAGACGGCTGTGGTGGCTCGAATCCGATCCAACGATGCGTGTAGCTTCGTGAAGTAAAGAAAATCGGAGTGGAAGCAGCTATGCTTGGTATTTATAGGACCTAGGCCACGCCTGTTTCGGCGGGAGATGACGCAGAAGGGCACGAAGCGCCCTCATTGGTCAGCGTCACTGGGCCACGCATAGGCTGTGCTTTTCTGGCGGAGCAGCCAATGGGCGAGCGGGTATTGCTCCGCCTAGGGTTGTATGCTACAGAAAAGCGTTTTACATATTACAAAATTAAGGATTAATTTTTAGGCTTCAATCTCGACAAAGAAATATTCTTTCCCGTAGCGTCGATTCGACGCAGTAGGAGAGAACTCTACGTAAGAGAACTAACATTAGCTTGCCATTATTGCATTACCTAGTATTGGGAGCTAAAGTTATAACCTCAGGTGGCGAAATGTTTTATCGTGCGTTTCTGGTATTGTTTCTCTTTTTTCTGAATGACCTTTTATATGAAAGCATTTATCTAACTTAAAAACATATAGGCCTGGTTTCACAGACAAGGTTTAGATTAAGCCTGGATTAGACCTTAGTTCAATTAGGACTTTTAAGTAGCTTTTGTAAAATGCCTTTAAAAAACATTACTGGTGTGCATCTTGGAGATAAAACAATGGCATTGACATTTTAAGATATGTCAGTGCAAGATGCTTTCAGTTAAAACAGCTCAAACACATTATGGGGAATACAGTATGGAAATCAATGACTCCAAATTGTGGTTAGGTTCAAGATAGACAGCATGAGAAAAAAGTGAAGAAAACACTTCCTAAATCTGTTATGTTGGACACATGTATGGTATTTCAGATGAGGATCAATAACAAATAATTGTCCAAGATGGGGGATGGGAGGGGTGGATCAGGAAAAAAAAAAACTTTCAAACAAGCACATATTTTGTCACAGTTACATTACTCACATGTGCTTCCCTGTCTGTGTTTCCCACCACTGATCTGTCACCATGGACACTAATCACTTTCATCACAGCTGCTAGTCATTTGTTAATCATCACTGTGTATTAAAAGGGGAACTGAAACATCCATGTTTTCGCACTGGTAGTAGCTACATATATTAGAAAAAATCACCTTGCCTTTTATTTTAAAAAGTTGTTTAAAACCACATACGACAATTATTTTCGTAATTTCGTCTGGTACTAATAAACTACACTAATAAACTACACTAACTTAGCGTTAGCCCAGTTCATGCTTACAGCTGTTAGCTAATAATGACTGTACCTAACGTTAGTTGTTCGCCGGTCAAAAACACCGTGGTGTAAGAGCCTTCAAAGCCAACCAACCCAGTGACGTCACAGGTTAGAATACAGCACAATGGTGGCGCCCTGGCTGCGAAAGATATAATAGTTTTTCTTTTATATGTTTACATTTGTCATGTTTCTTATATAATTGTTGATTATAGTGGAAATCCATCTTGTAAATCATGTAGACTGCTTAATTTCCCCTTTAAGTTCCTGCCTGTGTTTTGTCTAGTGTCCGGTATTGTTTGTGTTACCTGGTGAGTGCCTGTACCTTCATCTTCTGGAATAAACCTCTATTGTTCGGATCTCTTCGACTTTGTGAACACCTTTGAATTTGCCTCACGCAGCACCGTGACAATATTTGTATTCATATTGGATTAAAATGATTTTGACAACTTTTTTCACCTAAATAAACCTTGTCATATCATTAAAATACCAAATAATCTGCTTTAAAACAGTTTCTTGACCTTGATACAAAGTCATTAAGGTCTGCAGTGTATATATATTATATAAATCTAAAGAAATTAAAAATTAGATTGTTTCCTTTCCACGATTTCATTTCTTAATGAGGCCTTTAGTGAATGGGTATTCAACACATTGTAATCGATTGTAATTGGATTTTTAATGCATTTTTGAATTTGTTAATAGATCCAGATAAAAATATAATTGACCTATATGAAATATAAAGCTTACAGTAGTACCTTTGGCAGACCTTTAAACTATGCTTGCTATTTAAATGACTGTTACAGACCTCGGGATGTGACAAGACAAATTGCGTTGTGACAGTAAATACATGGGCTTTTATAGGGAAATATATGAAATGGTTTTGGTCACATGGCTGTTCAATGTCCATGGCTATAAGAGGAAAACAAATTGCCCTTGTCATACAACCCAATAAATTATGGTACAGAGCTGGATCAGATCCAATTCCATTGGCTAGAATGAGGAATAGGGGTGTAGCCAGTAATATTAACCACACTGTAGCTCTGCTCTTGCATTCTGTCCCACAGCATCCGAGCATAGAGGTGTTAAATGACTGAACATCTCAAGATGCACCTGATAATCATACCATTGCCTTTAGAAATTATAGCAAACATCAGATTTGGCAAATTTGGGATATAATGAATGAAAGGCAAATCGCACTGAACAATTTCCTCTTGGCATTTTAATTAGTCTTGTGATAGCATCGCTAATTTGAATGGGGAGGCAGTGTCTCGTGAAATTGGTTTCTGTAGCGGGTGGGTGTGCAGCCACTGGTGACCAAAAGCACCGTTTGAGCCCTGCGACCCAGGACAAATCAGCCAGAGCTTCATTAGGACACCCAGGACTAGAGAGTGTCATGTGGACAATGGCTTGTGGTGCAGAGATTTGGTGGTTGTGAATGTCAGTCAAAGCTGGGCCCGGTGTATTTGACCCCAAAACATTTAAATTATATCATTATTTTATCATGTTATTCCATACCTCCAAAAAAAAAAAAAGGTACATTTTTTAAGAACATCCTGGTTGGAGACCGCGGCTTTAAACGAACAGTTACAAAAGTAAACATTCAGTCATCATTTATTCACCCTCATGTTATTCCAAACCCATAAGGCTTTCATTTATCTTCAAAATACAATTGAAGATTTTAATGAATCCCAAGAGATTTCTGTTCCTCCGTTGAAAATCCATTCCACCAAAACTTAAGCTTCAAAAATTCCATAAAGTCAATTTAAAAGTAATCCATATGAATAAAGCTGAAGGACATAATCATTTTGTGATGAAGAGATTTCATTTAGGGTTTTATTCACATCAAATATGCTCAACGGCAGCTCACTGGTTCTTGCTGAAACATGCTTGCATGACATGCGAAAGAATGATTTACAATATTACCATGTTATAACTATTTTAAAATATATTTTTTTCCTTTGACGCAAAGCTGCATTTTCAGTATCATTCCTCACGTCACATGATCCTTCAGAAATCATTCTATGCTGATTTGGTGCTCAAGAAACAATATAAATGGTGAAAACATCTGTGCTACTTATTTTGGTGGAAACAGTGATTAATTTTTTTAGGATTCTTTGAGTAAAACGTTCAAAAGAACAGCATTTATTTGAAATAGAAATCTTTGTAACATAATTATGTTTTAATGACACATTAAATAATTTTAATGCCTCCTCGATTCAAGAAAATACATTTCTTTAAAGAAATGTAATTCATTTAATTAGATACTGTATTCATTTTTACTTTGTACGGTCCAGATTTTCAATAAATATCATCCACATTTCATCATGTTCCTCAAACGTATGCACGAAGACTTGGAATAAAGGATGATACTTGTGATCCTTTTATGACTTTATTTTTGTCAGGAAAGACCTCTTCCATTTACTTTATTTATGGAAAAGAGTGGCCAGGACAGTCTTCTGAAATGCACCATTTTGTATTACACACACTGTAAGAATGAAAGTCCTACAGGTTCGGAATGACATGAGGGTGAGTAAATACTAACAGAATTTTCAATTTTCGCCAAAAGACATACGTTTTAAAACTCAAAGCGCCAGCACTTTTCCCATTTTCCCTCTAACAGAGATTCACTATCCTACAGGAATAAACCAGTTCTGTGCCCAGGCTTTATATCTGAGCAACAGCATGAAAGGGAGTGTATTATAAAAAAAAGTGTGACACTGTTTATGCCTCAGGCCCAACTCTCCTGTGTCCACATCATAAGGTGTAAGAGCTCATGAGAAAACATGCGACCACCGCTTGACTGACAGCTGCATCCTTAAGCCTTTCCTTCGTTCAGTTTCACCAGGAATATAGTTAACGAGGAGTTTCCAAAAGGTCAAACCAATTCTCTAACAGTTCAGTTCTCGGAAAATAGTCACTCATTATCATCGTTAAAATGGGTTCTTGACGTTCATTCTTCAGCAGTTCAATTTAGAGTAATGAATCATTTAATTATTTTAGTTAATTACAATGACTATTGTTTAATGAATTACAACTTTCATTATTCACATTCAGTGTGATTTCTGAAACAAGTTGATTATAAACAAACAGAATGCCTCAAAAAATCCCATTCTGAAAAAAAATGATTGAGAAGTCTGTGAATAATTGTGTATTAGTCATAAGCGTGGCATTATTGGGTTATTTCCGTAATAGCAGGTTACATGCCACCATGCAGATCATGAATGAAGGCAATTACTGAATTAATGATTTGTTAGACTTCATTACAACACAGCAAGACAAGTAATTCTGCTACCTGTCAAATGGCAACAATAGGTACGTTTACAGACACAGTGGCACAATGTTTTTCTATATATTTTCAATACGAAATGCTTTGAGATTACCATATTTTATTCAAACTTCACTACCACAGTGTTGATGTAAAAAAAAATGAAACATGTACTGTATGGAACATTTATATATTTATTTATATAATTTATCCATTTATAATTTTACTAGGAACTGCAGCGCAACATTAGGCTACATCTCAAAATACAGCCAGACCATCAAGGTTTTTAAAGATGCTCTAATAAAAGCGGTTGCAACTCATTTACCTCATGATTTTATCATCATCATTTTTTTTCTACAAATACTACCAGTCAAAGGTTTTGGATTGCTAAGATTTATAATGTTTTTAAAAGAAGTCTCTTCTGCTCACCAAGGCAGCATTTATTTGATAAATAACTTGGTTACTTTTGAACGGTAGTATTTAATGTTACAAAAGCTTTCTATTTCAGATGTTCTTTTGAACTTTCAATTCATTAAAGAATGCTGAAAAAAAATGTAAATAACTGTTTTCAACATTGATAATAATGAGAAAAGTTTCTTGAGCATCAAATCATCATATTATAATGATTTATGAAGATGCTGTGATTTCTGGGATGCTGAAAATTCAGCTTTGATGAAAATAATAAAATAAACTTGACTTATATATATATATATATATATATATATATATATATATATATTATATATATATATATATAAATATATTCACATAGAAAACAGCTGCTTTAAATTGTAATATTTCACAATATTATTATTATTTATTATAATTTTTTAACAAATAAATTCAGCCTTGGAGAGCAGAAGAGACTTCTTTTAAAAACAAAAGTTCCAAAACTTTTGACTGGTAGTCTATCTGAAATAGTTCATAACTAAAAAATAATTTTTTGAACCTTGCAAATTAAAAAGACAGTATATCTGGCTTGGTGAGGACATCTGACAATAGGCAGGGCAAGCTAGCATACAAACAAGCGATTGATTTTTTTAATTAGTTAATAACATGATGTGGTGATTAATTAAATAATTAAATAAAATAAATTAAAGCATCAAAAATACATGACAAAAAGTAGCTTTAGAATTTTTTATTTATTTGATTCAACATAGAATTAATTACACAAACTTTTAGGCTTCAGCTGCCATGAGGGTAAATTTTCACTTTTGGGTGAACTATAGCTTTAATGTTTTTTTAATAAAAATTAATTCGATTTTTTAAATGAAATGATACTCTAAATAAGACACTAAAACTGCCAGTAGGTGGCAGGTAAATGTCTAAATGAGTGAGTCATTGAGTCATTCATTCATGAGGCATTCAAATGGCTGATTCATTTAGGAATGAAATGCATGGCTCTTTATGAATGGGCCACTGAATTATTCACTCAAAACTCAGATTCATTCAGAAATTAAACACTGCTGTGAGTTGCTCGGAGACACACAACAGTTCTGCCCTGGCTTTCTATGTAATATTTTTCATTAGCAAAAATGAGTAAAAGCAGACAATATTGTGTCTTAAATATAACACAATATTAACCTTACTTATTGAACTGTTGTATAAAATCAATATCACATTTGCACTCGTGCTATTCGGGACAAAAACTTCACTCGTGTGATATTGCGCTCGTTACTCTTGTGACATTGCTTAACTAGATCATGCTATAAATGAGACAAAAATGATATATAAAATATGCTAGCCTGCCCTGCATTCGATGCTGTATTGACAGAAGTCCTCACCCAGGGCATTCACATTTTTTTGTACAATCCAATACTTCTGCAGAGACTGTAAAAATAAGTGAACTGACAAATCTGCTCAGCACTTCTCCAACTGTCAGCCCCTCTTCTCTGGCACTGACTAATCAAATGAACTAAACTGTTTGTTTCACTGGCATGAAGGATCCAGCCTCTGGGCAGTCTTTGTTCCCTGGAGACCCGAGCAGATCAATCCAATCCCACACTCAGTATAGATTTAGACGGCAGGACATTTCAGGGCCTATCCTATCCGTTACCTAACAAGCCTATTAATTTGCATGAGCACTTTCTGCACTTGGCACTGGCAGCATTATGACTCTAACCGAAGTGATATTTCTCATCATATTGGACTATTTGCCAAGCAGAAATATTGGCTTTGGATCATATTGGTTGCAATTTGTTCTTCATTTCAGCACAGAATATCATGGCAAGTTTAGAGCAGACGTCGTGGCTGATATAAGACTGCACTGATCTCTGCAAAGCAGATCCTTCTGGCTTAAAATAAAAAAAAGTGTTTAGAGTGGAACAGGGCTAAATTTATATCTGAAGGCCTGGTAAAGGGATGGGGGAAATGGTCAAGTTTCTATAATGATAGAAATTTACAAATGTTTCAGCAAACTTATTAAACAAACAAACACTTTCCCACCATGACACACTGGCTCTGTGAATCTGTGATAACTGATGTAGCAGTTATCTTTTGAGCTTAGAAGTACATTATAGTATATCTAGATTCATCAGATAATAATTTGCACTGCTTTAGTATCTCAATTAGGGCTGAACGATATTCAGTTTTAACATCGACATCGCGATGTGCGAGTGTCACATCGCCGGAACATGCGATGTGAAGGATAGTAGCACAGTAGCACCAGGAGACATTACATGCGCTTCATGAGGCACGCGCGCAGTCTCTTGCTCTCTCTCTCCCTCTCTGCCGTGCACACGCTGCGTGGTTTGGAGCACAGTCTCTGTCTCGCGGGCGCGCTCGCTCTAGATTCCGGAGATTTTAACTAATTCGCGGGCATCAGTGAGCCGCTATCAATATGCGGGAGACTCCCGGAACTTCCGGGAGACTTGGGATGTCTATTTTTACACTGAAATAATATCGGCATTAGAATTATTGATTTTTCATTAGGCTATTTTTTGGTGCCCCCTCAGCTCTTGATGCGCGTGGTGGGAGCGGCGGCGCTGACAGGCGGTATGGTGTAAAGCTGCTGTTTAAATGTGACCGGCTTTTCTGTTTACAGAAACATGTTCTCTAATCTGTTTAGAAGATTTTATACAAAATATATTAAAGTTTTATATAATTTTGTTTATTTCATATGATTATGATGACCAACACCAACACTGTTTTACTTTGGCACTTTGGCTAAGAAAAGTTTACTTAAAAGATTGTGAAACAAAATGCTTTAGTTGTTTTATAAAAAATATATTTATTTTAAGTTATATTGTTGTAAACCAATCAGGGGGTTGGTGTAAAGCTGCTGTTTTATTTAAAATGTGTTCTGCTTTTGTGTTTACAGAAATGTTCTAATTTTGGAATAAAATATTAAGTGACCTTTTTGTCACTTGTAATGAAGCTTGCTTATTAGTGAAATTATTAATATCATGGAATGGTAATTATTGTCTTTAGTCTGGAGTTATGGCTCTCAATATCGCAATATATATCGTTGGGGGAAAAAATAATCGCAATGTATTTTTTTTCCAATATCGTGCAGCCCTAATCTCAATGTCCATCCAGTGAATTAAAGGGATAGTTCACCCAAAAAAATGAAAATTCTGTCATTTATGAAAGTCAATGGGGTCCATTAAATGTTTGGTTATCATATTCTTCAAAATATCTTCTTTTGTGTTCAGCAGATGAAATCAATTAATAAAGGTTTGGAACAACTTAAGTACATAAGTAAATTACGTTATTTTCATTTTTGGATGAACTATCCCTTTAAGAATTTATCAAAGAAATACATAGTTGAAAAACAATTCCTTAATACTATACTATCAATACTATCAACTCATTCGCATGCCATTTCAAACCTATATGACTTATTACATATTTTGTCAATGATATGATGCTCATTTTAACAGAACTCAAGTCAATCCTGCATGACCTAAGGAAACTATATCATAGAGAGAAGGCCTGCAGATCATTAGTTCAAGTTTGTAAAATGCCATGAGGTGTAACTCCCCAAAAATCTTATATTTGTGAGAAATCATTAAAAAGTGTTTAAAAGTAAAAATTATTTGTTTAAAATGTATGAAACTTTTTTTTTAAATAATGATTAAGGCGTGTAGTGTTATTTTAGTATCAAATACTTTTAAAGTTTTATTAATATTTTTAATCAGTTTTTATTTTTATATTTACTGTTTTCATTTGAATTTCAGTTAAAGTTTTAGTAATTTTATTTTGTCATTTTTATTAAAAAAAAATCTATTTGCCTTGTAGTTATTCATTTTTATTTCGGTTTTAATTTTTTATTTTAGTACATCAAGTTAAACTAAATGAAAATGAGACATGTTGCCTTGGCAACTAGCTGACATAAAATAAAATATAAAACATTTAAACTTATTTTATTTCAGTTGACATTTATTTTATTTAAAGCAACAAAAGTTTTTTTTAAGGTTTATAGTTTATTTATGTTTTTAGTTTCTGTTAACTATGAAACACTCATGTCTTCAAGGTGTAAAGAATGGTTTGGAGGGAGCATGAAGAATCATTTTCACACACGAATTGGCACCTCTGAGTCCAGACCTTAAATTCATTGAAAGTCTTTGGGATGTGCAGGAGGAGACTTTACAGAGTTCTGGACTCTTGCATTATCGATCTCGACCAAAAACTGATGCACCTCTTGATGGAAATAAATGCTGTGATGTTATTTCCATCAAGAGGAGCCGGATTAATCTCGACATTGTCATCCTGGAATATGGTCATGATGTGTCTTCCTACATGGCTGTTTAAGAAATGAAAAGCTACACACTCCATCAATTAGGGTTTGAAGAACTGTTGCCAAACATATAAGATGCTAGAAACATCATAATCACTGCAATAATGATCCAACCATTGGATCTTAAGCATTTGCCCATTTAAATCCAAACAGTCAGGCAGTGAATTTGACAATATTACTGTTTTTGATCAAATAATATATATATCATATATGCATGTACTTATGACCGTATTTTTAAATGTGGATTGCTTTTTAAACGGATGTAAATGTTGCGTTCACATTTTGCATCTTTGAGCATGCTGTGAATCTCTCTCCTTTGTTGGTAAGCTATTTCCTGTGGATGAAACAGAGCTGACTTGTAGTTCAGCCTCCTGGGACAGTATCAGCGGGGCTCGAGCCATCTGTGTTTATTGTGGCGGTGTGTTTAACCTGAGAGGGCAGGGGCAGCACCGGCAGAGGGGCTGTGTAACACTGACACGCTCTGATAAAACCACAGGTCCTGGGAAGAGAGCAAGAAGTAATCTGATAGCAGCATAGGCCGAGCGGATGGATGCAGAATTGATGCGGGGGATTGCTCTGTGGGCCGTGTGCTTTCCAGATGAGACGAAAGGCTAAACTAGCATTTATTCCCTAAACAAGCAGCTAATGTCCATCCACGTTTTTTTATTAGCATAAAAACAGAAAGTTCTAACAAAATAAATGTTTATAACAGTTTAGTGAGTCTGAAAATCAGCCAATGTAGTAGTCTCTAGTCTTAGTAGTCTCTGCCTAGTAGAAACTAAGGGTGTCACGAAATCGAACCGAAATTAAAATCACAATCTCAAACTTAAAAAAAAAAAAAATGGAATCGTCGATGCTGCCACGCCCCCATGTCCCGTTCGGTCGGCTTCTCAAACGAAAAAAAAACATGCGTGTTGAAGTGCTGCGAGTCAAGGGACTTTCACACAGGACGCATTCATTTCAATGGCTTGCGCCACGCGAGGACGTTTTGTTGCTGCGTCGAGCCGTTGCTGCCGGGCGCCGCGTGTACACTCATAGAAAATGATGTGTTCGAATTTTAAAGACGTGACACTGCGCGACGCATAGATTTATCTGTTAAACCAACAACTGTTTGTTTGTTTTGTTGTGAACTTGAATGTCATCTTCTGTGAAGAAGACTAGATGGCAGGTTATTTTGCTTAAGTTTCCAATTGACTCAAGATACAAGTTATTGTTACATTATGTTCTTAAAGGTGTCATAACCTAGTATTACCTTGGATACCCACGCTCTATTAAAGTCTTTCAGGCCCTTCTAAAAAAGAAAAGTGGAAAAAAAATAAACACAGAGCTCCTCTGACCCTTATTTCTGAAGGCATTATTGTCTCGCGAGATCTGATGCGATATTTTGGCTGTCGTGGACGGTCATTTTAATAATGCAAATGAGGGGCGCGTTGATTGGTGGTGGCAGGAAGGAGGGGGGTTGACACCGCCAGTAACTTCAGCATATCATTCCAAAATGATTATCATTCCAGGTGAATGAACCCAACCTGGCCGCGACCTACGGGATTCAACCGTAAATGCACGAGCCGGACTCGATGGAAGGACATCTACATCAAGATGTCTCTGAATGGTAAAGACAATAGTTTTGACTGAGACATACATTATACCTTTTATTTAATGTAGATTACATTAACGGAGATGTAGTCTACTTTTTTATCAGCTTACAGTGGTTATTGAGATCAACGTTTGCTATCACGTGGTGTTTTTGCCTTGTTTCACGTTGTGGTTTTTTAGACATTCAAATTTGTGAACGATTCCGGCGTAAAATGATTAGCTCAGACACCTAACGTTAAGACAGTGGGAAGGGTTGTAGGAACCGCGTCATTAAAAACGAATTTAATCCACTGGTCCCTGACAGCTTGGTCCGTTCTTGGGAGAGAAAACACATTTAAGTTACATGTTGATTCTGGCAGTCAACAACAGAGCAACTCACGTGTGCTGTGCACTACGTTTCTTCATCTTTCTCGACTGAATATGAGGGGGAGAGGGGAAGGGCGGGCTTCCTGCAGCGTAGGTCTGTGGTGTCCATATATGGTATATCCGGCCCCGTCTTGACGTCAAGACGGGGCAGAAATTAAAATCTCGTGTTTGAGTGCGCGTGCACGTGGGCTGGTTTATGAACCCAGGGGTAAACAAACGCTTCACTTTTAAATATCGGCTTCCCGGCCAGTGTATAATCGTTAGGCAATCATAACATACATTGATTCTCGAGGAAAAGTGAAAATTACAGGTCATGACTCCTTTAATAAATGTTTTAAATTTGACAATGTAGTGTGGTACATTGCGAACAAAGGTCAGATATTATGCAAGTCTGGTCTAAAAATGGCATCGCAACCTGTGCTTTAAAAAAAAATAAATGTAAAAATCGAATCGAACCGTGAACTTAGAATTGAAAATTTAATCGAATTGAGGATTTGGAGAATCGTGACACCCCTAGCAGAAACTATGCTAACATCAACAAAATTACAACGTCAACAACCCTTTGAAATGTAGTCTATACACAAGACTGTAGTCTACATAAGACATGGGCTGCCAAGTGATTGAATGACAGTGTCAAGTATCATCACCTCATGTCTGCTTTCCTGAATTAACATCTGTACTACACAGTGATGCCCGCCCAGTACACAAGTATAAATATGGTTTGGCAACACCAATATTTCAATGAACTCTGTGAACTTCATGACCAAAAAAAAAAAAAAAAAAAAAAAATTAGAACTACTGTATGCCGATATTCAATTTCTTGCCAATACCATTTTTGTACTATGACCTCTTTAAAGATAAAACACTATAATGTTGATACATTGATTTTAGTTTGTTATGTACAAGATGAAAAAGTAATGGTACCAATATATTGTGAATCCCTAACACAATGTATATACGTATTCATGATTATAGATTTGAAACAATAGTGTATATCATAAAATAAACTGTAATTGTTCAATTCTTCTGGTAGCATTATTATAAGATTCATCAAGTATACTACCATTCAAAAGCATTCAAAAGTTATAGGTCAGTAATTAAAAAATATATATATTTCTATTCAGAAAAGATGCATAAATTGATCATAAGTAACAGTAAAGACATCTACACTGTTACAATTTTTTTTATTTAAAATAAATTTAGTTTAAAAAAAAACTAAATATTTTTAAATATATTTAAAACTATATTTTTAACAAAATATTAAGCAGCACAACCATTTTCAACTTACAAAATGTTGATTGAGCACCAAATCAGCATATTAGAATGATTTCTGAAGGATCATGTGACACTGAAGATGTAATGATGCTGCTGAAAATTCAGCTTTGTATCACAGAAATCAATTACATTTTGGAATATTTTCAGATAGAAAACAGTTATTTTAAATTGTAATAATACAATATTTCACAATATTACTGGTTTTACTCATTTATGATCAAATTAAATGCAGCCTAGGTGAGACTTCTCAAAAAAATCTTACCAAGCCTAAACTTTTAAACAGTAGTGTTCAACTTGAATCGAGATCCTGCCAATCCCACTACACTCCCAAAAACAAATTCTGAAACTTCCCCTATCCGTGATGTGTAACAGAAGGCTTTTCAGAGTACAATGAAACCCCGAGGCTAATAAGTGATCTCACATAAGGCCCATCACTGTCCAACTCTTTCTTTACCCATCATTCACTGCTCAATATTACCTGCTGGGCTCTAAATACAGAGGGGTGATGAAGGAGCGTCTGACAACACATATCTGTGGCTAACTGCGCTGTGATGTGCTGTGATTAGAGCTGAAGGTTAGTGTGTTTAACCGGGCTGTGACAGGAGATGGGGTCACTGAAGCTGAGCTCTGTGCTGGAGGGCAATGTGTTATTTCTGAGACATGGGTAATGAGGACGAGGTGCATGTCAATATAGAGTTCTTTTTGAGGTAAATGCTTCATTTCTAACTGAATATTTCTCAGCATCGCTTAGCACTTGGATATGGGAACAAATTAAATTATAACATTTAGAATTTAAAGGGATAGTTCACCTAAAAATAAATATGTCATCATTTAATCCCTCTCTCACACGTTAAAAAACAAATACGACCTCACACGTTATGTCAATCATGCTTGCACACTGCCTCCGAAACTTTCGCCAGTCATAAAAAAAAAAATTCGGAACGGGTTTGATTTTCTCCGTTTTTTACCAATGGACGTCTAATAATAATGGCCAATTTGTAAGGGATAAGATATCTCAGTAAAACTAGAAGAAGTGGGAGGGGTAACTCGATTTACACACGGCCGTGACCACCCTGTGTGCGCACATATATATAACCTATATTTGTATAAAAATATCAATTGTATATAATTATTGTATATAATATTTTATATAAAACCGTTTGGTCCGGTCGGATGTTTTAAATAAATTCAGATTGTTTTATGTTGGTAATAGGCACATATATAACGCTAAAAGAAGTTAAGTGCCTCTAAAGCCCTATCTGGACGGGATTAACTTTACAAGGGTAGATGGAGTAAAGTAATTTTACCACAGGACGTCTAATATTAATGGCCAATTCGCAAGAGATCTCAGTAAAACTAGCAGAAGTGGGAGGGGTAACTCGATTTGCGCATCGCCGTCACCCTCCTGTCGTCATGTGCGTATTACGTTGCTTCCTGATATCACGTGCGCAAACACATATAACCTATATTTATATATATATATATATATAAAACAGTTATGTCCGGTCTTTAATTAACGTCAGATTGGATTGTGTTGGTGTGCCTATTGCACTTAGCTTATGCTAAAAGATATTTCGTGCCTCAAGTGCTTTTGATCATCTTTCTGATCTGAATGGTGTGTGGAAAACACTTGAGTTTTGCCACAGACTTGTCCCAGCGTCTAGAACGCAACTGAATGCTTTTTCAAGCATCTCCATACTTGAAAAACCGTGGAAAACTACTTTTAAACAGGAAATGACGAAATATTTACATTTATATTTACAGCGGGTCTATTGGCACGGGATTAGTATTACCTGAGGTGATTTTTCCAGGCCTTTTTACTGAAGGTAAAAGTCGCCGTAATCTTTACTGACATTGTCCGCAATGATTACTGAGATGGCATATTCGGACGGGACTAAAATCACTGAGAAGCTCTGGTAATTATTACTTTACCCCACCTCTCCATGTTAAACTAGTCCCGTCCGAATAGGGCTTAAGACATTTCCCAAAATGGACCCCATTGATATTGACTGTATGGAAAATACAAATACAAAATACAATGCGTTCCGAAACACATTCTTTGAAAAATTTGCGTGGGTGTGTGTGCCATGGCAAAAATGGGTATCACTTTATTTTGATGGTCCACTTTAGACATTTTACTAACTACATTTTACTAACTACATGTCAACTACCAGTCATTAGAGTTACCTGTCTGCTTAATATCTGCTAATACTTTAAGTAACTTTGCAACTACATGTCAACTTAGTCTACTAATACTCTAATAAATGTTAGTTGACATATACTATACCTATAAGTAACTTTGCAACTACAGTACAGTACGTGTATGTCTAAAGTGGACCATCGAAATAGTGTAACCCAAAAAAATTACATGCATGTTCGGCATACAAAACAAGGGTGAGAATATAATTAAATTGTGAAATATTCCTTTAATTCCTTTCTTCATCCTATACATTATTATTCAATATTTTTAAGCTTTATGCACAGAAGCACTAGCAAAAACAGGCCTTATATTGAATAAAACTATTGACTATATGACTGCACAGCGGGAAAGCAGCAAATCCTATCAAACCCCAAACACACATTTCATTATTTCTTAAATGGGTCTTTTTTTGACCTTTTCAGAATTTAATGGAAACATACATGGGGAGCATCAGATCAGTTGGCCTTCTTACACATGATACACAGCAAGTAACTTTCTTATTCTGTTCTTATTTGCAGTAGAAAATTATATGACGATAATTTGCACTGAGTGTCCATGCAAAACTGGTTTCAAGGACACCACTACATGGATACTGAGGTGTTCTGAGTGATTTGTTCATGTTGCTATGTGGTTTCCAGGGTGTTCTGGGTCATTGCTTGGGCATTGCTACATGGCTGCTTACTGGTCCAATCCCCAAGTCTTTTTTCTGGTCTCCAGATAACGCTCACTCAATTTAAAGTCTATGAGATTTTTTTAGTGGTCTAATTGGGAAAGTAATAGTCAAGTTAGTTTATTTATTTATTTATAGGGTACAAGTTTAACACAACCATAGTTGATCCAAAGTCCTTTACAATACAATAAAATTAAATCATGTGCACCGAATTTCTAGCAACCGGATTTTTTTTGGACCACAATGTTTTTGGAGGGCCGAAATAACTAACTGAACCGGTGACTTTCTTTAGCGGTTCTTCAGACTGTGTTAGCGTCTAACTTGCACACACAATGTAGGTAAGCTACACCAAATAAACATGTCACCTGTGTGGACACTAGTACTGGCTTGATGATACTAATTTATTGATTTTAAGAAATGTGCCTATTATGCCATGTTTAATATCAGAAGATATATTTTTCGAAAAAGTATGAAATTTATAATGTCTCATGTAAGCAGCTTTACAGAAAGTGCATGAGTCTACATTACAATTTAGAGAGACGGTTACCTCTGATACCAGATCAAAGTTATGCATTTCATAAATGTACAAATACAAAGTCACAGTTAGCTACAAATATATTAAACAAAGTAATAATTTAAGGCAGAAATAATGAGCTCATTGAAGTAATGAATACTTGTTTGTTAACAAATAGTTATGAAAATCAGTGTTTCAACCATGGATAGACAGTAAAAAAAACAAAAACTTGAGAATGTGCAAAACATATGCACTATATTACACATTCATTATATTTTACTTAACCTGTTAGTGATGTCTTTATTATTTTAAAGAATGTTTGAATAAATCCTTTACAAAAACAAGTTATTACAGCCACCAATTAAGTGTTATATTTTGTCAACAAATTAGAGTAGAAACATCATTAATGAGTTTATATATAAACTGCCTTATGAGTAATGTAAATAACTATTTTTTGTTGTTGATTAAATGAGTTTGATTAATAAATTGATTATTACAATTTATCATCAGCTAAACAAAAACTTTTTTTTGTCTACAGTCAATTGCCAATGGGGTCCAGGGATGTTTTGGATCCCACTGACTTTAACTGTATAAAAACAGTTGAAACATTTGTTCTGGATAAAAAAAGTCTCACAGGTTTGGAATGACATGAGGGCAAGTGTTTTAGGTTGAAATATAACACGCACCATCACTACTAAAAATACTAGTACAGTCAGAATTTCTAAAACCAAAGTGTGAAAACGCAAGTGAAGCCTGAGCTGACATGGAACAGGAAGATGTCATGTCTTCCAGATAAAACACGAATAAAGAAAAGTAAAGAATGTTTCAATTGCAAACCTAGAGCACTCATCAGGCAGAGCAGTGACAGAAGTGTCAAAACTGTCTCCAAATCCAGTAAGAAACAATCTTTTTGACAACAAGCCTCTATTATCTGCCTAACCTGTGATAAGACAGTTTGCCAGCAGCTGTCTTCCTCATGGAGCCTCGATCACATTTTGCAGCTCTGAGTTGGAAATTAAGCCTATTTTATTCACAGGTGCAGTTTTGTTGAACTAAAAATGAACTGCACATTATGTTTTAATGGACCCGTATGAAGGAAAACTAAGTATCACACTTTCCTTTAAAGCATCTGACAGAAAACGTCCGTACAATTGCATTGTGGTTCTATTCTTGGAGCACAATTTAAACTTGAATCAGCTATTTGTATTTATTGATTTTTAATGTACTCGACATGATCACACTGAATGTTTTAGGCTGCATTACATTCTGCCTGTGGTTTTGAACTGTCTGAGGTTGGAAGGCAAAATGATTCCTCTTTCATCTCCTCCTTTTATGATGAACCTGAACCTTACACACACACACACACACACAACACACAAACCCCAATCAACAGAGGCAGCAATTTAATTTCTCCACAAGCTTGAAGGAGTCTTCTTAAAAGAGATGAGATTTTTCTTATTAATGTCCAATAGTACATCATCAGTCTGACCACAAACAATACGGGCTGATTCACCTTACTGTGACTACTCATTACTTATCTCATTATTGGTGTCATAACCTTTGTCATCCATCATTTTCACTTTTGCTGTTCTGCTGCTGAAAGTGTTCATGTTGTGGGGGGGTATTTATTGCCTATACAAAAATAGGCATAAAAAGTACATATAATGAAGCCAAATTTATAAGTGTAGGTTATTCGGAAAAGAACTGTGTACTCCGTAAGAAACCATTTGACTGAAATATCAATGGATTTGAAGTCACAGTTTTCCTCATAACAACAACCTGGTGCACTCCTAGAAAAAAAGAGGTTCAATGGTGTTCTATATAGAACCCTAGGGTCATTGACTCCATTTTAAATAACTCTATATTCCAAAAATGTGAATTGTCTTAAAAGCCTGCAAATAAATTCATGTTCATGCTTACAAATTGTGGAGAAAGAATTAAACTAAACCTAATTAATTAAAACTAAATTCACAAAATTATCCCATGATGGTTCAACGGATCACAAAACTCACGGTTCAGATTATATTATGGTTTAAGTCACGGATCAGGTCTTTTTTTGGATGAGCAAGAAAAAATTTTTGGGGGTGGGGTAATTTAGCTTTCCATTTATTATTTTTATTTTATTTTATTTACTCTTTATTTGACAGGGACAATGGACAGTAAAGAAGAACTGTCCCAGAATTAGCCACAAGGCTAAATTTCATCCGCAGTCCCTGGGCAGAAAATATCAAATTACATTACATACAATATAATATCCCACAAAATATAATATACGACACATTGTCTATCATTTAACAATAAATACAGAAATTTTACTACTAAAAAAATCTCAATATGCATCCTATAAAATCACATAATATTACAAAATGAATCCCCCATAATTATAAAACCTTGACAAGACATGAGTAACTAATGATTACAGACCTGACTCCTTTTTAACCATATTTTCAAATGCAGCTTGAACTGTGTCAATGTATGACATTGTCTAATAACAATTGGTAAGTTATTCCAGTTTTTAACAGCTCTTACAGAAAAAGTTGATCGACCAAACTCAGTTACTCTAAAATGTGCTTCACAATCACCTCTTAATGAAGCCCTTGTTTGTCTTAGATTTTCTCTACGTGAAGCTACAAATGCTTTTAAAGGAGGAGGTGCAAGATCATTTACAATTTTATACATTAAACAACAACTGTGAAATACAATAAAATTGTCAAAAGTAAGAAAATTGTGCTTTTGGATTATAAGACAATGATGGTATCTATTAGATTTCTTGTCAAATACCTTTAAAGCACGTTTGTATAAAGTATATAAAGGTCTGAGAGTAGATTTACCTGATTGTGACCATGAATTAATACAATAAGAAAAATGAGAAAAAAATCAAAGAATGCAAATAAATTCTTGCGGCTTCCAGTGAGAGTTGACTCCGTATAAATTTAAAGTTTTTAAGTTGAGATGTCACTACGCAAACTATTTTTTTTATATGCTTTTCAAATGTTAAGTGCGTATCTAAAATAACTCCAAGATATGTAAAATATGACACAATTTGTAATTTTTCACCACAAACTAATATATCAGGAAGATTCTCCTCCTTCCTTTTAATTTTAAAATACATACAGGCAGTTTTCTGAACATTTAACGTTAAACAACACTGAGTAAGCCAGTCTGAAATTTTGGACATTGCAACATCTAATTTTTGTGCAACTTGTTCATTTGTTTTACCATGTACATATACAACAGTATCATCGGCGTACATTTGAATATTTACATCCGGGCAAACATCAGGTAAATCATTCAAATACAAACTAAAAAGTAAGGGCCCTAATACAGACCCCTGCGGTACCCCCGTAAAACACTCTCTCAAAGACGATACCTGCGTTTCAATCCGTGTACACTGTTTCCTCGATGTGAGATAAGATTCGATCCACTTCATTGCTTCTACCGAAAAATTCAAATTTAATAATTTAGACATTAAAACATTATGATTTAGCGTATCGAATGCCTTTTTCAAATCAAGGAATACTGCACCCACAACCCCACCTTTATCTAATTTTGACCTCACTTGCTCAATAAAATGACACACAGCCGTTTCTGTTGAGTGCTGTTTACGGAACCCAAATTGCATAGTGCACAATAAATTTTGTACATTTAAATAATTTACAATTTGCTCAGTTACTACCTTTTCTAGTATTTTAGACACTACTGATAAAATTGAGATCGGCCTATAATTTTCAACTCTACTCGGATCACCTGCCTTGAAGACTGGAATAACTAATCCAGTTTTCCAACAATTTGGGAAAATTGATTGTCCAATTGATAAATTAACTAGATGAGTAATTGATGCTAAAAACATATCACTATTACCTTTTAAGAATCTACAGTCCAAACCATCTATATCTTTGGCATTAGAATGTTTTAAACCCTTTATAATATTCTGAATTTTAATCTCTGAAACTGTAGTTAGAGCAAATGCAGGTTTTACTGAATTTACAGAATATAATTCTTTATATCTAATTCCATATTTATTAGTCAAACTCTGAACTGAGTCAACAAAATAATTATTAAATATATCAGTAATTTCATCAGGCTTATCAATTATTCTTCCTTTAAAATTTAATTCTAGACATTTACTACCCGAGTTAGAGTCTGTCTTTATTAATTGTTTAATGGTTTGCCATACCTTTTTACTGTTACCTTTAGCCTCATTTAAAATATTAATAAAATATTGTGCCTTAGCCTGCCGTATTATCTTAACTACATTATTTCTCAAACTATTAAAAAGAAGTCGGTCCTGCCGTAATCCAGATTTTATAGCTTTTTTTAAAGAAATGTCACGTTTTTTCATGAGCATTTAAGTTTATTACTTAAAGGGGTGGTATAATGCCCATTTTTACAATATGTAAAATAATTATCTGTTGTCACCAGAGTGTATGTGAAGTTTTAGCTCAAACTACCCCACAGATCATTTTTTACAGCATGTTAAAATTGTCCCTTTTTGAGGGTCAGTAAAAACGCATCGTTTTGTGTGTCCCTTTAAATGCAAATGAGCTGTTGCTCCCAGCACAGAGTACTAAAAGTAAATTTGAACTAACCCACAGTATTTGCAAGTATTGGCTAAATATTTGTGTGCAACATACTGTATTTAGTTTCACTGCCATAGTCTTGGTCACCAGATATGATAAAAAGCGTTTCTGTGATAAAAACCTCAGAACCTAGACTCCAGAGTTGCAGTGCAACCAGGAAATCCCTTTGGACTGAGATTATCACAAGTGCTTCCCAGTTTTGCTTTAGATGGTCAGAAAGTGGGCAGACTGTAGGCGGTCTGTCTGAGACTGTGTTGGTTATCAGTATAGAAATTAAATGTCTTGGAATATTTCATAATCTATTATTGGTATTCTTCATCCAAGTTCTAACATCTGAACAACTAGTTCTTCTAAAGAAAAAATGGGGTCATTTAGCATGAAGTGAAAACATGTGTAGTACTGTACCTCTCTCTGTTCACTGCAGATCTTGCAAAGCCATTGAGCCCTTTTTTGACTGCCTGGTGTCTCGATTCCACATTTGGTGCACACCTTCTGCAACACAAACATGCATAGGTATAGAACAGGTCAACCAAACAAGCTGATAACTATTGTAAAATAAGATTACATTATTTTTTAAAATGCTTTATATATATATATATATATATATATATATATATATATATATATATATATATATATATATATATATATATATATATATATATATATATATATATATATATAAATAAATGGGAAACATGGCTACTGTCACTGGTAGAAAGGTGCCCTAGTTAGCGGACTGTGGAGTGAAGTGAAAAGGTTATTGTTAGCGCTGTCTGAGTGCAGTGAAACTCCGGCCTCAATGATTATAGAGAAGAGTTGGCACTGCTTTTGGTACCAGCACAGTGCTAGTTTTAGACTGCTTTTATTAACCTTTGTTTGAAACAAGGTCTTAGACACGTTATTTGCACATCCCAATTTTAAATCCCCATCTTGCACGCCAACTACTGCTTCCGTGTCCCATCCCGGTGTGATTCTCCTAATGACTAATTAAGTCCCTATCACGATATATCAAAATTAGGGCTGTCCGTTAAACACGTTATTAACGGCGTTAACGCAAACCCATTTTAACGGCGTCAATTTTTTTATCGCGAGATTAACGCCTAGCAAACTTTGTCGTTTTTTTCACATGCTTTTGCAACAACTAGTAACGTTATTAAAACTACAACACCACACCGGATCTAGCTAGACCAGAAACAAAACAACAGGCACGCCGCACACACCTGTTTGGGCTTGCGAACCGGCCAAAGAGTGGACGAGAAGCGCAGCGCCGAGCCGCGTCTAGGACAACTGAGCGCGTCTAGCATATCGGAAGCGCACTTTTTCAGTTTATGGCCGGCAAAAAAAATGCTGAATGCCGCCGCCGGTGTGTGTACTCTCAGAGAGAATAATGTGTTCGAATTTTAAATACGAGGCGCTGCGCGACGCGGCGCTTCTCGTCTGAACGTTACGTTTTGAGTGGATGAATGATGAGCGCGAGACGCCGAAATGCCAATAAGATTCTGAATGGAAAGTTTACTTTTAAAAAGTTGCCAAATGGTTCAATTGACAAGACCAAAGTGATCTGTGTGTTTTGTCGTTGTGAACTGAGCTATCATCGCAGCACATCCAGTCTGAACTTGATGGCCAAGCACACACACACTGATGCGTTTCTATAACGTTACCTCGTCAGTATTTCTTTCACCCTTTTATTGATGGACAGTGTTACATTGTGTGAGAGATTATTTGCTCCAAGTGAGAATGTTAGTGTGGAATTGAACACAGTATATGCCAATGTTGTTTTCAATAATAAAAAAAACATTTGCACAAAGCAAGCCGATCCACTTTTCCATGTTGATAAGAGCATTAAAATGAGAAAAAAATAATGGGACAAAAAGAAATCAAGAGACATTTAGAATAGATAAAAATGCGCGATTAATCACGAGTTAACTATGACATTAATGCGATTAATCGCGATTAAATATTTTAATCGTTTGACAGCCCTAATCAAAATACTTTTTTTTTTTTTTTTGAGAGAGAGAGAGAGAGAGAGAGAGAGAGAGAGAGAGAGAGAGAGAGAGAGAGAGAGAGAGAGAGAGAGAGAGAGAACAGTGGTGGATGAAGTACACAAATCAAGTGCTTGAGTAAAAGTACAGATACCCTAACACAGGGGTGCCCAATCCTGCTCCTGGCGATCAACTGTCCTGGGCAGGGTTTCCCAAAAGCATTGTAAGCTTAAGTTGATCGTAGAACAATTGCCACCAATGGCCTCTACGATCAACTTAAGGCAAGTTCACACTACAGGATTTTAAAACGTCGGGCTGAACTGTGCAGTTCACACTATATGACTTGTTCTCTGTGAAATCAGGAGTGTTCAAGTTGTTGAGCTGTTCACACCACACGACACAACGTGATTGATCCGCAACAGGAGGTAACTCACTACACGAAGTGACAACAACTCTGTCAGCCAACGATTCTATCTTGTCTAAAAAAACACGTTTTATCACGAAAAATCACGCAATAAAACGAACCGGAAATGACGCAATACAGCACGCGCGCCACTACCCAGCGAAGAAGAACACAAGTACACAACACGCGAGTCTTTGTTTGAATATGGACGTCAGACAGAAATTAGTGCTGCAAACTGTTTGCGCGATGATTTGCTCTGAGAAAAAAAAACAAAAAAAACACGTATTTTCCATAGACTGTATATAAACGGTATTTTCCCAGTGACCTCAACCCATGCCTTGCTCTGATTGGCTGTAGGTCATGACTTCACATGTGGTTGAGTCGTGCGACAGCTCCAGATATCTAGCATGCTAGATATTTTTCTGGCCTCGGCGACGCGTCTGCGAGCGTCTTTGATGCGTTGTTGGCTCTTTCATACTAACAGATTGGCGAGCGTTCATCGGCCGCTAATCCCCCGCGATAACAACCCGACCTGGCGGCGAGCTCAACGATTTGCAAATCGGGCTTAAATCGGGCTTAAAATCCTGTAGTGTGAACTAGGCATTAGGCTTACGATGCTTTTGGGAAACGCAGCCCTGCACAGTTCATCTCCAACCCTAATCAAACACACCTGAAGCAACCAATTAAGGTCTTCAGAGCACGTCAGGATCACTTAAAAATTAAAGGCAGGTGTGTTTGATTAGGGTTGAAGATGAACTGTGCAGGACAGTTGATCGCCAGGAGCAGGATTGGGCACCCCTGCCCTAACATATTACTCCAGAAAAAGTATCAAGTACTCCTTTTCAATTTAACTAGAGCAAAAGTACTTGATTATTAATATACCCAAGTAATAATAGTAAAAAGTACGGATTGATAAATTTTTATTTATCTTGCAATTTTATATACACCATCCTACTGCTCAAAATACGTGTGGGGGGAGGAGGGAGTTATAATGTAGTAGACAGGCATATACAGCTCAGTCTGACATCATTATGAATTAAGTAACGTCAATCAATGTCCTCATTGATTTTGCAGACACGTATTGATCTGCCAGTAAGAAAACATTTTATTTTATTATCAGAACTAGTCACACTGATAACTACTACTGATAATTCAAGTGTGCAAACAAGAGAAAAAAAAAAAAAATATATATATATATATATATATATAAAAAATACAAAAATAAAATAAAATAAAAAGCTGAACGAAAACGTTCTGGAGAGTGATTTTGTGACTCTGTAATAGTACCACGAGCCATTGCTCATTGACTGATCGTAGGCTTCTGGTAGGGATGTAGACTCATAAGAGCGAGTGAAAGTAGGAGGGAGCTGAGCCAGTGGTAGATCTGTAAGCAAGCATCAATGCCTTGAACTTGATGCGAGCAGTGAGTGGTAGCCAGTGCAGAGAGACAAAGAGAGATGTGACGCGGGCCCTATATAGGGCTCAGTGAAGACAAGACGGGCTGCAGCGTTCTGGATTGCACATGATGGAAGTCCAGCCAGAAGAGCATTGCAGTGATCAAGCAAAGCAATGACCAGGGCCTGGACCAGAAGTTGTGCTGTATGCTCAGTTAGGAAAGGCCTGATCTTCATGACGTTGTGTAGTGCAAACCTGCACAGTCTTCAAAGATTCCTCCAGATAAAGTACATACTTGAAAAATGGACATAAGTACAGTAACAAAAGTAAAAAATAAGTACAGTAACAAAAGTGAAAATACTTTTTTACAATCCACCACTGTAATAGAATACACAGCATCTTAATTATTACCCTACTACCAGTCTTTTAGCTAAATTGTTTTTGTTTTTACTTAAAACTAGAAAAAGCTATTTGCAAACATAAGAAAATGAAATGTAGTACAAGTAAATGTATTAAAAAAGAACAAATATACATTCAAGTTTTAGCTTCTTTACTTTGGTTACCGGTTCATTTTCGGGTTGATTTTAAGATCTTATTATTGCTATATTAAGCATTAGGCACCTAAGTATTTAGCAGAACTTAAGACCTCATAAAAAAGTCTGATGTCTTATTCTTGTTATAAATTGTTCAAAGATTCATATATAAAACAAATGGTGAAATAACTTTTGCAGTGAAGGCTCCAATGCCCATAATTGTGTCTATTTTGAAATATAATTTTTTTTGTAGACTTGATTATTTCCTTTGTTAATAAATCTTATTGTGTTTTTGGATCTTACACTTTATGGAGTATTTTGTGTTTGTTTTATGAAGTTTTCCTGATATTGTATATTTTGTAATGCTCTTCGTGTCTTTATTTGCATAGTTCTTTTAAATTACCATCTGTATGCTATGCATCTTTATTTTATTAGGTTTAGGCTACACTTTATTTTAAGGTATTCATGTTACAGTGTAATTATACATTTAGGTACAGAGTAATATTAGTAAGTACACTACGTGTACTTACTATAGGGTTAGGATTGAGGTTTGATTTTGGATTAGTAGCATGCAATTATGCACAATTTATAGTTATTACACAGTAACTACATGTAATGTGCAACAAGGACATATTTATAAATATTTAAATTATAAATATGTGCTTAAAACAACACAGGAAAGTGTTATATTGTGCATCACTGTTATTTAACAGTTGTTTTTAAGATTACATTTGATTTGCCAAGTTTACCTGCAAGATAATTGGAAATGACATTTTTAATATGTAGAAGTAAAAACATGTCCACCCTGCAATCGTGCAGATTGTGAGAAGCATCGTCCCCCTCCACACTAAAATTAAATTACAGTGGGAGATATTACTGTAGACTCTGACGGCTTGGTTTTTAAGAATCAATTTGAAGTTGAGGGCTGTGATACGTCGTAGTAATAAAAAAGAGCAAGAACCTTTAATCAGGCTTTATGTGATAGAAGACAAACACTAGATTGAAGTGCAAGTAATTTAGTTTCAGCAGAACTTCTATATACTAAAATTGCTTTGAGATAGAGTGAGCGAGGGAGGAAAAGAGAAAAAATCTGTTCAATTTCCGTTAAATACTACGCCTCTGTGAGCGAGAGCCATCTTTAAAGCTGCTGTAAGCGGTTTAATGCCATGCATAAAATGTCCCTACTGCCTGACAGATATCACTGAAATGGGTGTCTTGAGAAATCACACTTCACTCTGTGACAGCTCCAGGCTCTGTAAATGAAAAAAATTAACCTGACTGCAGCCTGCATGTCTAAGCCAATCAGAAAGCTTGGAGGCGGCCTTCTGCAAACCTCAGCCAATGGAGTGAGTGTGGGATGGGACTATTTATTTTAGCTGAACAATAGTATAATTGGAGAGTGTTTGGGAAAAAATACAAATAAAACAGTCATACTTAGTCACCATGGCTGCGTCCCAATTCGCATACTATCCGTCCTAAATAGTATTCGAAACTAGAATTGGTACGTCCCAAATCGTTGGATTCGGTTAGAACTACAAACACGAGTGAAAAGTGTTAAAAAAACTACAGACATGGAGGACGCGCGAGTCCGGCGTTATGTAGAGAGGTTTAGATAAAGGGGTTTGAGTGATTAATTATCAGTATTTAACCTGACGAAAATGTATTTATTCAATGTTATCCACATTATATTGCATCTGCAGCAGCATTGTGAACTTTTGTAAAGACACGTTTAGCCATTAACTTTTAAATGCGTCATTATCAATCCTATATTCAAATTCCAAACACAAGAGGAGAGTCTTCGCATGAAAGACTGGCAGATGAACGTGCTACTACATTTCTCTCCGAAACGGTAAGAAATTAAATTAGATTGAATGGAGGATTTTAACTGTGACAAGATGATTGACAGGGCAGTTTACCGTGACAAGATGCACGCGACAGATCTGTCCGTTAAAGATGACGAAGTAGTATGTCTCAAAGCTTGCCTACTTTTTTGCTACACACTCAAAAGTATATACTTTTTCTTCACAAAAAGAGTACATACTTTTAGGTCGTAGTATAAGTAGGGCGAATTGGGACCCAGCCCATGAAATCAAAATGATAAAAAAAAAGTGTTTTCACTTCTTGACAGGCTGGAAAACTGGGTGGGGCTTTCTGGGATAGTCCTAAAATGGTTCAGGTCATACTTAGAAGGGAGAGGTTATTATGCGAGTATAGGAGACCATAAGTCTGAGTGGACATCCATGATATGCGGAGTTCCTCAAGGATCAATTCTTGCGCCACTCCTATTCAACCTGTACATGCTTCCAATGAGCCAAATAATGAGAAAGAACCAAATCTCTTACCACAGCTATGCAGACGACACACAGATCTACTTAGCCCTATCGCCTAACGATTACAGCCACATTGACTCCCTGTTCCAATGCATTGATGAAGTAAACAGCTGGATGTGCCAAAACTTTCTTCAGTTAAACAAAGACAAAACTGAAGTTATTGCGTTTAGAAACAAAGATGAAGTTCTCAAGGTGAACTCATACCTTCACTCTAGAGGTCAAACAACTAAAAATCAAGTCAGGAATCTTGGTGTGTCTCTAGAGTCAGACCTTAGCTTCAGTAGTCATGTCAAAGCAATAACTAAATCAGCATACAATCATAAAACTATTGCAAGAATTAGATGCTTTGTTTCCAGTCAAGACTTAGAGAAACTTGCGCATGCTTTCATCTTTAGTAGGGTGGATTATTTTTGGCTTCCCAAAAAGACCATAAGACAGTTGCAGCTCGAACGCTGCTGCCAGGATTCTGAGCAGAACCAGAAAATATGAACACATCACACCAGTCCTCAGGTCTTTACACTGGCTTTCAGTTACATTTAGGATTGATTTTAAATGAGTATTACTGGTATATAAATAATTTAATGGCCTAGGACCTCAATAAATTGCAGATATGCTCACTGAATATAAACCCAACAGATCACTCAATCATTAGGATCATATCAGCTAGAAATACCAAGGGTTCACTCGAAGCACGGCGAGTCCGCTTTTAGCTACTATGCCAGCCGCAGCTGGAACCAGCTTCCAGAAGAGATCAGGTGTGCTCCTACTGTAGTCACATTCAAATCCAGACTCAAAACACATCAGTTTAGCTTCGCATTTACTGAATGAGCACTGCGCCACTGTTCGTCCGACTGTTTGCACTGTTTTTTTATATTATTTTTTTATTCTAAACTGGTTTAATTATTCTTATTTCTTTTGATTATTTTAATTTCTTCTATATAAAGCACTTTGAATTACCATTGTGTATGAAATGTGCTATATAAATAAACTTGCCTTGCCTTAAATGTCAACCTTAATTGTCTCGTTTGAACATGTTTGTTTCATCTTGGCTAGCCACTTGCTGCAAACTTTTCTTCGAGGAAAATTTGTGTTAATTACAAATGAGATACTAAAATAGTCAACATTTGAACTGGATCAAAAAAGTTAATCAAAGTTGTCCTAAAACAAAAACAGGTATTGTTCAAAATTCATGTATAACTTTGATGAAAGGTTTTGATCCACTTCAAATGTTGACTACTGTATTTCAACTCAATACAATATTTTATGCCCAATTATTTCCCAGACTTAGTTTTGGTTTTGAGTTAAAAGTTAACTTGTATGCGTTCGCTATACAACAGTAGGTGGCGGTCACGAAGATGACTTTGCAGCGACTTTTTGCATGTTCTGCAGACAGGTTTCCCTCAGGACTTTTGTAAAAGCCAAAATATGACCACACCTGAGATTTGGTGAGCGACAGTGACCGTTGGTGACAGAATGTGGGCGTGTCAAGAAATTTCAACTATGCAAATGAGAAGAGATCTTCGCGAGCGACAACCAATAGGAAAGACGACTTTCGGTGGAGCTCATTGTGATTTTATGATGCAAGTTTAGCACTGCTGCAGTTCATTTTACAGTTTCCCCTGCATTATGTTGACATTATTAGTGACAAGAAAATGTATTATTTGTCAAATTCGAATGACGTTTTAGTAATTTATGACAGTATGAGTGAGTTTAATTTGTTGATTGATCGATCGTTAATCTAGTAAATTATTTAATCCACTGAACACTGCTGTGGTAATATTAAAACACTCTCCCAACAGCATATGTTTCTTTTGAGCCTAATTCCTAGTCAAATTAAAATGATATAGTTGTATACATCACTCGTGATTGTATTTTGTATAGATATGGCCAGACGTGCAGTCTACCAATAACATTAGAGCGACAGCACTACAAATGCCCACAAGTGACTTCACAGTACAGAGACTAGCGACATACAGCGACAAAGTCGCTGGCGGTGTGAACGGGGCTTCAGAAGGCTAAAAAAAGATCTCCCGAGCACCATCACTGCCTTCCACCGAACAAAAACACAACAACAACATTGCATACTGCGCCCAAGTCAAACTGATGCTGGCTGGACAAGATTTACCTTGAGTTTTCAAAACCGCAATAATCAAACACGGTTTTAATGATAATTAAACTTTAAACGATAATACTAACCGTCAGGACATTTTAACGTGGTTTACCGTGAAACCAGTAATTTTTTCATCCCTACCGCGAGAGTGATTAGAAAGTATACAGAGCCGTCTGCTCTCGTGATATATCGATGTCATGAACAGTCTGCGTAGTGCCGCTTCAAGTCGTACACACCTATAGCCTACATTGTGGTTGAAAATGAAAGTAAAAGAGTGATGCACGTTTGTTGCGTGTCCTTTATCAAAATCAACACATTAATGATTTCTCTCATCCACCCACGAGTCACGACCCAACCAGAATTAATTGGAATTAGAGATGCACCAATCAGGGCTGTACCCACCACTGAGGTCCTCCATTTCTGGACCTCAGTAATTTAAGTGTATAATGAAGGTTGTGAAATAATTGCCTAATATTAACTCTACTTTGGTGCTGCAATGATTTTGCATATCGCCACGTGCTGCTTCAGCGGACTAACACAGCTTGTCAATGTCAAAATGTTTTGAGACCAATCAAATCAAAGTACGCTCTCAAAAATAAAGGTTCTTCATTGGCATCGATGGTAGAACCTTCCAAGGAATCTTTCCATTGTTCAAAAGGTTCTTTAGATTATTTAAATGTTCTTCACACTAAGAAAGGTTCTTTTGAGAACCAAAAATGGTTCTTCTATGGCACCACTGCTAAAACAACCTTTTGGAAGCCTTATTTTTAAGAGTGTAGGCAGGCCGAATGTTCCAAGAAGCTGCGACTGCGAGCCGAGCGCGAATTCCAGCACGGAGCTTCACCTCACGGTCATCATCGGTCATAAAGTACAAGATAAGATGCAAGTAGCTCAACTTTTACGATAGAAGTTTTAAACGACCGACAGAAATAATCAGTTTGCAAAAGATTGTATCAATCAAATCTCAGCTCTAGAAGGGTGGAGATACAGTTCAAGATAAAGAGACTGTGAGAAGATGATGGAGATGAGGAGCAGGTTTGGCATTCTGTGCCCAGGATAAGATTAAAATTATTACAATGCATTCCTATTTCACAGACATAATGTATGTTCTTTGCTAATTGCAGTGGAAACTATAAGCTCAAAATTGAACAAACAAGCACCTATTTGTCAAGCAGAAAACAGATTCTTAAACACGAGAATCAGTTTAAAAGTCGCAATGAATGATGCGCACTACAAAATTTAAATGTTGAATGTTTATTTTTATTGTTGACAATACACAATCACATATTCCAAACAGGAAACACATCCTGTTTGGAATATGTGATTGTGTATTGTCAACAATAAACATTCTTTCGCAGTGTCTACGGATATAACCGCGATCCGCATATTACTACAGTGCACATTATTATTTCAAATTCATATACCTCATAATCTTTAATCAAAACAATTTCGCCTCCCTCTTGCAGTGACATCTCTTGTCTTTAATGCGTTTACTGGCGCGAGGGCGGGA